>PITB01014007.1:0-47797 GCA_004024585.1 Paradoxurus hermaphroditus
CTCGGTCCAAGGCAAATGCAAGTGTCTCAGTTTGGGTTTTCGGCAGAGAACACGTGCTGTGTGACCTGAGCCTGGGTTAGTGAGCATCTGGGCGTCGGGGACTCGAGGCAATGCTACTTTTTCCTTCACTCACAGTAGCTCCGGGACCACCGACCCTTACAACCCAGAGCCTTCCCACATCAAAACATTAATAAACAAACAGAGCACATAGTAGGGGACGCATCACTGGCCTGGCAGCCAGAGCAGGGTCCGACGTGAAATGGGCATAGACCACGGGATGGTCCTGTTTCCTTATCTCTAAACGACCAACGGAATCAGATGTGTCCTTTGGTTCTCCAAGGCAGAGAAGAGGCACCTGGTAGGTGCTGGTGGAGAGGGGCCCATGTGACAGGAGTAAGAGGGCCTGCCCATCACTGTTTTGTGTTAAGATCTGGCTTGAAAGAGGGTTCCGGTCGTTAAAGAAATATCATAGACCAGATGACCAGCAAGGTTCTTTTTAGCCTTAAGATCCTGCAAAGTCTCACAGATCAAGACAGTCTAGGGGCGCCTGGGGGGGCTCAGTTGCTTGGGCGTCTGACTTCAGCTCAGGTCATGATCTCCCCGTTTGTGTGTTCGAGCCCTCCGTCAGGCTCTGTGCTGACAGCTCGGAGCCTAGAGCCTGCTTCAGATTCTGTGTCTCCCTCTCTCTCTGTCCCTCCCCCACTCACACTCTATCTGTCTCCTTCAAAAATAAACAAACATTAAAAAAAAAAAAAAAGTTCATGTTCTTATCTCTAGGACCGTCCAGGAAACGGCCTTTGGGGCTCATCGGAAGCTTGTGACATTCTTCCTAAAACTGAACACGACATCTACTGAGCAAGGCACTGTGCGCGATCCGAGTGCCTACAAGGCAGGCCCACTTCCGAGGGGCACGGCCTCAGGACCCAGACGGCACGAGGGAGATGGAACAGGCTCCCACGAGGGCTTGCCCCCAATCCCGTGTTCGAATTCGAAGTTCTACAGAGATCTCTCTATTTGTACCCAGAACCTACACTGCTCCCTCGCCCCTCTCCCAGGAGTGGTCTCCCCGGCCCCAGGGGCCCCCGCCCCAACTCGACACACCAAAGGGAAGCGGCGTGCTCCTCTTGCCCAGGACAGGGTCTTCGTCAACTCCAGTGTCCCCTTCATTCATCTGAGACCTGGTCACCGGCAGCGAGCCCGCCACCCGCTCTTCAAGGGACTGCTGATGGACACGCGTCAGGAACCCCAGGCCCCCGAAGGACATGCAAGGCGGCCCCACGTCCCGGCCCATGTGCTGGGCCCATTTCAAAGGTCAGGGAGACAGGCTGGGCACGCCACGCGGCTCTCGAGGGCTTTCGATCTGTTCCCCGAGCCAGATGTGTTCTACAGGGGTGACCCAGGCACGGCTCACCCCGGGCCAGTGCCTGCCAGGCTGCACGGGCTCCCTTCTGACTCTGCGGGTCCTGGGGAAGCACGGTCTCTTTCCAACTCACCTTCCTGTCTCACAGCTGTTATTTACCGGAAGGCAGGACCTAACCTAGAGAGATACTCTTTGGACCTCCTCAGGGGAGGCTCTCCAAACATGCCCTAAAACACCGCTCCCCGGGGTCCACCGGCAACGGGATGCCACGCAGTTCCTAAAACGCAGAAGCCAGAGAGACACCCCACCAGGGAACTCTATTAGGGGAAGGCAAGGCCAGGGAAGGGGTCTTTGTGGGTTTCTGATGAATCACGCCTCCCAGCTCCAGCTGACGGGCACCACGAATCTTCTTCCCGTCGGGAGAGCGCAGCCTCCTGCTACCCGTGATCCTCGCCTAGATCAGACTCCTCCTGAAGCACCTCCCTGATCGCGTAGTACTGCTGCCCACTGGCCAGCACCACGGGGGGACTGAGCTCCTTTGTTCTTTTTTTTTTTTATTTTTTAATGTTAAATTTTGAGAGAGAGAGAGAGAGAGAGAGAGGGAGAGAGAGAGAAAGAGCGCACCCGAAGGGAAGGGGCAGAGAGGGAGACACAGAATCCAAAGGAGGCTCCAGGCTCTGAGCTGTCAGTCCAGAGCCTGACGCGGGGCTTGAACCCAGGAACCGTGACATCACGACGTGAGCTGAAGCCGGAGGCTTAACCGACTGAGCCACCCAGGCGCCCCTTGTTCATTTTGCCTGAATGAAACCCAAATGATACCCTAGTCCCTTGTGCCTCCAGGAGGGCAAGAGCACGGGCACCAGGGGCGCGCACTGCCACCTCCCGGAGCTGCGGTAACGTGCACACACACAGCAAGTCTAACAAAAAGGACCACGGAGCACCCGCACAAATGGCCCGTCCCAAGGAGACGCGAATCTCCTGTGCACAGCGGAAGAAACCAAGGAGGAAAAATTCCCCCTTGACAAAAGCGGGGGCTTGCAAGGAGGCTTGCTGAGTGGCAAATGTTTTGGAAAGATGGAATTTTAAACACAAACACAAAAGGGCAGAGATGGGAGGGGGAGGAGCCGTGCGCACAGCCGGGAGGCCCTGTAATTAGGGAGAGATTTGCAAAACCTGTGGGGGGTCCGCAGCTTTCCCCCAGGTCTCCGGAATGGGAAGAATGCGGAAACCAACGGGGTGACCAAGAAGTTCGCATGGGTCTGACATCTCACCAGGAGTGAAGCCCCCGCCAGCCCATCCCCTGCCACCTTTTCCAGCAGTCCTGGTGATTGATCCCTGAGCGCGACAGAGGAGGATGCCGTGGCCAGGGAGGACACAGGCTGGACCCGCTCCTCACTCAGGGCACTCCCCACCGTGCATGAGAAAGCTCTCCTGGCAAGGGCTTTTATATTTTTTAGGTTTATGTATTTTCAGACAGACCGAGACAGCGTGAGTGGGGGAGGGGCAAAGAGAGAGGGACAGAGAGGACCCCACGCACGCTCCACACCGCCAGCACAGAGCCTGACGTGGGGCTCAAACTCATGAACCATGAGATCATGACCTGAGCCAAAACCAAGAGTCAGAGGCTTAACCGATGGCCACCGAGGCGCCCCGTCGAGGTGTTTTCAGGCAGAAACAGAATTCCAGGGAAAACTAAAGAGTCGCTCAGACCTGGGGCTGCATTTCTCGTTTGCATGGACTGTATGGCGCTTTATAAGCGTTTCTGATGGACTGAACCATCCTGTACACGGACAGACGATCTGTAATAAAACAGAAAAACGATACCCCCCAGCTCCGTCCAGGGCGAACGCTTGCCGCGGCAGCTCCCAAGGGGCAGTGTTTCCCCGCAAGGCCAACACCCACGTCGCTGCCTTCTGTCTGGGACGCCGGGGTGTTCAACGCAGCGCCCGGCCGGTCTTCTTACACAGTTGCTTTAGCTCTCCTTTGGAGGGCACCCGTGCCCTCCGGCAGTTAGAGAAGTTACTGAATCGAAGTGAGGAAGGGAAGGATCAGGAACACAGGCAGAGCCTCGGCCCCCTTTCCTCTACTGCAAGCGAAGAGCTCGGGAGACAGACAGCCGGGAGCCAACTGCGGGTTCCCTTAGCGGCAGCTGTCACCAACCGGGGCTAGGGAGGCACCGGGAGGTGGCGGAGCACCCGAAAGACCAGATTTGGAAAGCCTGAGGTCCCTGTGAGATCACCCAAGATAAAGGCAAGCGGCACTGCAGTTCCAAAAAGCACTCGGTGTCCACGGAGCCAGCGAGATGGCTGCTGCCCAGGAAGGAACTGCCGGGGGCTCTCCCAGGGGCAGGCAGGCTCGCGGAGCGACTCAGGGAAGAGGCACACTTCCCAGCTTCAGTCTCAACACTGCAAATAATCAACCGCTGTCCCGTCCGTCCTGCGGCTAGAAAGCCTGAGTGGCAACTAACAGCTGGCCCTCAGCGAGACCGGAGCGTGCACCCATCGCCTGCTTTCTGGCAAGGGACTCACGAGGCCCGAACCAATGCCCGGAGCTTACTAGGCATCAACTCGCAGGTCCTGATCTGGACAGAAACACACTCCTACCTGATCTTCGCCCAGCCAGCTTCGTTCCTCGCTCCCTGTCTCGGGCTTCACCCACTCCGAGAAGCTTTCCCTGAAACCCACCCACCGAGGGCGAGCTCGATGCCCCTGCTGCTGCCTCCACAGAGCTGTGCTCCTCTCCACTGGACTCCTTGTATTACGTCCATCCGGGTATCTGGCTCCCCCACGGCTGCGGGCTCTCTGGTATTATCTTACCGCTCCGACCCCCGTGCTTCAGCGCAGGCTCTAGCGCTTAGGAGAGGCTCGGGCACGCCTTCACTGGGGGTCCCCTACGTGCCACACACTGAGGACACAAAGGTGAACAAAGCAGACAAGGTCCCTGCCCTCAGAGAGCGTAGTGGACGGTGAGGATCACTGAGAGCACAGGGGAGAACCACAGCTGGGCTCACCGAGAGACAGGGTGGGGGAGCGAGGCCAAGGCGGAGCTCTGAAAGGTTCGCAGAGCTGGGGCAGAGATGTGCTCCCAGGGAAGGACAGCACGTACAAAGATCCAACGAGACAGGGCACAGGAACTTTGGGAAATGCAACAGGTGAGTATGGTTGGAGTGGAGGGGCCGCGGGGGAGGAGGGGTTGACAGGGTCAGGTCAAGAGTCGTTAAACCCAGACTGTTCTCTGGCCTTGATCCTGATGACGGCCTGGAGTCAGGCAGGGCCTCGAGGATCATGATGAAAATGGATTTTGGAACGGTTACTCCGGCTGCCGATGAGGAGGTGGGGCGGGTGTGGGACTACAGACAGGGAGGTCCAGAGGCTGCAGAACAACCCAGTCACTAGGGAGGGGCAGGAGCAGAAAACGTCCACTGAACTGCTCTGAACGGGAATCAAGGTGCCTTCGGCCGACAGGCTGCATGGGGCTGGGTGGCAGTCCTTACAAGAGACCACCTCGGGCACACGGAACCACGTCTGCACCGGCCTCCAACAGCCCAGACTGCACCCAGCGCTCCCGGGGCTGGCCTCCGTGCTGGCCGCCCAGATGTCAGCTCTTCCATAAGCCACACGCCCTGCTTCGTGCCTCCACTGCCAAGACCAAGAGGTAAAGAGCTGGAGGGGACGGCGTTAAAGCCCACCGCCCCCTTCCCAGAGCCTGACCAAGCAGCACTCACCCCCCACCCAGCCAAACAGGACGACGCAGAGTGTGCTGACAAGGGACACACCCCTCCTCAAAAGGACAGCTGGACTGCAACGGGAAAGTGCCTCTGTTTCTGCCGCACTCACTACCTGTGGTCACAGAAGCCCGGAAGGAAAGTGCACCCTCTCCGCTCTGTCGCGGTGGCTGGGGCGACCCACGGAGCACTCCTCGCACGCACCCCGCGCTGCCGTGAGCCCTCCCTTCGGTCCTTCCACCCGCCCTCGGAGAACGAGGCGAATTCATGACTCACTGTGCCGCACGCCTGGGGAAACGGAGGCACCGAGAGCCAAAGCAGCTCACTCACGGTCACCTAGGGCTCAGGGTGCACCAGACCCAGCTAGGTCGTGAATCTGGTCATCTTAAAGATGCGCAGTGGTTTCCCCATGTCCTGCCACCTGCTGGGGCCGCCAGTGCTGACTCGGTGGGGCTGAGGCCTCCCCGCCCCCTTTCCCCTTTGTCCTGACTACGCAGTTTTAGAAAGTGTGCACGGAGGGTCCTGCTGCCTCGGGATCTGGGGACGGCTGGGCTCACTGGATCATCGACCACTATTTACTTAACATCACTGATGTGGCCAGACCCCGTGCAGACCCCGGGCACACGGATGAGCAGTGCTACGTTCCGCAGGTGCTTTGGAACCAGAGGGGGCCCTGGGGCACTGGTAACGCAGAGTCACGAGGCAGGGCATCCCCAGAGGCCCTGGCGAGCGACGCGGCTCGGGGATGCGGCGCCCGGGCCGGCAGCGCTCCGAAGTGGGCAGGGCAATGAGACAGGGCGAGCAAGTGCTGGGGAAGTAGCGGCGGCGACTTTCCGGGGCCCGGCGCACATGCCCTACTCCCAGCTCCCGGCTCAGCTCGGTCGGAATGAGCGGAAATCCACTTGCGTGAGGAACAATCGTTTCTAGCCCGGGGCCAATCTCCTGAAGGATTCTGTTCTGAACCCAGAGTGTTATTCTAGCTTCCAGTCGGGAGTAATTAAGTGCGCCTCCGCATTCCAGGAAGAGGCGAGAGGGAGATTAGTGATCATTAAATCTCTTCTGTGTTTGGCCCCAGTCCCTCCTCGAGCGGCCTGCCGTCAGATAACTCGTTCCAAAGCCTTCGTCTGACACGACTCCGCCCAGCACCATCTGCGGCCTCGATCCTGGTCCTGGCGTGGAGGTTTCGATTACGCACAAGGCGACAGGCTCCCCGGGACCGGGGAACGCTCTTCCCTCTTCTCCTGCACACCACACGTCCAGCATTTGGTCAGTAACGTCTGTAGAGGGGAGGGTGGAGGGACGGGCCCTCCGTGAGGCCCCTCCGAGGCGGGTTCTGGGCATGCTGTGATTGACGGGGTCTCTAATGAACCTTAATTGCGAGCGCAACAGGCCCGGGGAAGGCAGCAGCAGCTGTGGCAGCACGGCAACCGCAAACCGCCTAATGAATAAGAAGTGTCCTGCCTGATGAGGGCCAATGACCCCCAAATGGCGGCGGAGGACGGAATCACGCCTCACCCCTGCGCCCTTTCTAGAGCGCTGACTCCTTAGTGCGAGCAACGGGACGCCTCTGGGTGGACTGGAAGGCACCTGCCTCCACACTCCCGGTAGAAAGAGACCGCCAGGACCTGGGGTCATGTGACCGCCCTCCCCCCGCCCCCCACCGTTTCACCTCTACCAATGGAGGGCCAGAACAGGCTGCCGGTGCCACTAGGGAAGGGGACAGCTACACTCTTTGCGAGACTGAGTAACTTCTTGCTGGCGCTAATTACTGTGACGGTCTCTGCATTCGGAGTCCGCCGTCGGCTGGGGACCTGCAGTGACCAGAAGAAACCCATTCCTGGAGAAGTGGTGGGCAGAGACAGCATGGCGAGAGAAAAATGGGCATCTGAGTCCAACGGGCCTGGGATTGATCCTGACTCTGCTACTCACTAATTAGCTGTGGGGCTCTGACCGACTCATTAAGCCTCCTGCTTCCTCATTTGTAAAGCGGGGAGGAGCTGACCCCGTGGTGCGCGGTTCATACAAACTACATGTGTGGAGTTGGGTGAGAGAGGCATCTGGCATCACACGGTTAGCAACTGAAACCCGGGCGGCCGGCAGAGTTTTAACCTGCTTGCACGACGGCCACATCAAGCCAGAGCCCCACGCAGTCAGCTACTCACTGAGCCCAGTACTATGCTCGAAGCTTCACACACAGACACACACACACCCCACCTCTAGTTTCCAAGGTCCGCGTCATCACACCCACCCCTTGGATGAAGAGACCACGGCCCACGAGTCACCCAGCTCGGACATGGTGAAGACAAGAGCTCGGCTCCGCCGGGCCTTTCGGTTTCCGGGCGCTCAACCATATCGGGTCTGGTGCTCCTGGCGGGTGTATCGGGCACCGAGGGTCAGACTCGTGGGTGCCCTAAAACTTCCTAACCCAGAACTTTCCAAGAGTTTGTTCATCAAGCATACTAAAACAGGCTTCCGTAGCCTGACAAAGGGTATATGCGGAGGGGGTCTGCGTCCCAGGAGCCGTGCAGAATAAGCGGACACTCTGCTTCGAGCCCGCCCCATACATCCACGCCGTGGCCGGGGGCACCTCACGGGCATTTTCTGCATCGGGGGATGAACAGGCAGTGGCAGGTAAGGTGCTCGAGTAGCCTCCCCACCATGAGCAACAGACTCCAGAGAGGCCGCAGGGGAGAGGCCACGGAACAGAGGCCCACTGCCGGGTGACTGTGAAGGACCCGCAGCCGTGGACTTGGGGGCTGGTCCTCGGCTGGGGAAAGGGTGCCCGGGGGTCACACTGGCAGTGTGGTGCGGGGCGGGTGGGGAGATTAGGGATGCGGGTTCAGCTGGGACAAGAGATTAGCAGTCCTGGTAAGATGACAGGTAAACTAGACGACAGAGTGGGATCCTGAGGGCTCTGGGGTCACAAGTGGCCCATCCCAGGTGACATTCGGGTGTCCGGGCGGCACCTCTGGATGGCCCGAGAGAAGGCAACGAGGTCAAACGCCCTGTGAGGCTGCCCGATCGCCAGCTGGTCCTTGGACGGTGAGGCCGTGCTCCCCGGCTGTCGGGCCATCTGTCCGACTGGGTCAGCTCCTCCACCAGGGCTCCGGAAGGCAGAGCTCCAAGCCTTAGGCATTCAGGGGACTGATACAGGGAGAAAAGCAGCCGCCAAAGCAACAGGGGAGAAGAGTGGAGAAGACGCACACAGGCTGGGGCCCCCCTCCGCCAGGACAGGACACACCCATCACCCCGTTCTGCGGAGTGACAGATGTCCTTACTGGCCACGAAGCCAGGCTGCCGCAGTGGGACTCTACCTCCTCTGCAGGCTCTGGGGTTGAGGGCAATGGCATCTCCCTGCTTTCCATGCCGGAATCCCCAGACACCGTCAGAGTCCACAGAGGGCGGGGGAATGGTTTTCAGGACCATCTACGACGCCTCGGTGGAGGGCCTTCTCACCAAGTCCCTGCAACCACATGCTGGGTTCCAAAACCCCAGTGAAAGTCAAGACCAGGACGACTGTGACCTGTGAAAACACAGGAAGGCTGCTTGGGGTGTCGGGACATGGCCCCTCGGCTGGCAGAACCCAGGAGTCAGCAGACGGGTCCTGGAAAGTCAGTGGAGATAATAAAGGCATCAGTTAGCATTTACCAGGCACCTGTCCGTCACGTATGTCGGCACCTTACACACCCGCCGAAACCCTCCCGGCTGCTCCGGGAACGTGGTTTCTTACTTCAATCCCCTGAGTCGGAGGAAACTCTGGGAGGTGAAGCCACCCGCCTGTGGGCGCAAAGCTGGAAGGTGACCGAGTGGGATTCGGGCCACGAAAGTGAGCCGCGGAGGCAGTGGAGCCCCACCCCGGGGACATGGGCCAGAGGCCCCGGCCTGCTCGGCCCTCTCCATGTGTTTACCACACGGGGCGGGCTGTGCGGTCACAGAGCTGAGAGAAATCGAGGCCTCTCCCGCCAGCAAAAGGGGATCCTGGAAGTGGTGACACGGACACAGGTATCCGTGGTGACGTTCTTTTAGTTCTAAACCACGGAACTCGGGTTCTGAGACTGTGGCCGTCTGGCCCTCTCTTCACGGGGAAGAGCAGGAGACCCCGAGACACCTGCCCGTCACAACGAAGTCAGTGGCGGATCCAACGTTACAACCCGGGATCCCTGACTTCCAGTAAGATTTGCTTCATGTACACGCTTTTTATCCCACCTTCCTGTCCCCCTACTGAAGGAACTAGGAGTTCCCTGAAACAGTTCTCCATTCCAAGAAACCACAAGGAAAGCTATGTTCTTTCTAAGCCATTGTGCCAAACAGGCACAAAAGTTTTAAACTCGGCTAACATTACACTTATGGCTGTCCTCAAAAAGGGTCTAGAATCCAGGACATTTGATAGGCAGGTGACGAACTCTCCCAGAAAAACAATGTTTTCCAAAGCAGATCCCACGAAAGTGAGGTAGAGAAAGGCTAGGTTAAAAGAAATGTTTTATTTTCTTTTTTAACTGCAGGACTTCTCAGAACCTTTACCATGACA
Source organism: Paradoxurus hermaphroditus (assembly GCA_004024585.1). Lineage (NCBI taxonomy): Eukaryota > Metazoa > Chordata > Mammalia > Carnivora > Viverridae > Paradoxurus > Paradoxurus hermaphroditus. The sequence goes on from PITB01014007.1 coordinate 9,613, forward strand.
ACGTGGATGGTGAAGCTCCTAGAGGGCAGAGTGGGCCACGTTTCCCCCACTGCTCACTGTCTTTGTTCCTCAAGAAGAGGCTCAACCAAGGTGAGCTGACCGACTTCATGACGATCAGGAGAAAAGTACGGGTTGTATCCAGGAGGAAGTACAATCCATCCGCTGAGCAGAAACCCAGGTCACCATGAAGGAGACTTTTCCAACCTATCCTGTTTCATTCCGCATTCCTCTGAGAAGGACGAAAACCATGTGGATTAGACTTCTGCCCTGCTCTCTCTCTCTGAATCACCTGTCTGCATGCCTGGCCCTCTGTCCCAGCAAAGGAGTCCCACTTTCCCTACTGGAGGAGGCCACGGCACACGGCAGCTGGGAACCCGAGAGCCAGACCGCTTGTTCAGAGCTTGGCTCCAGCACTGCCTACCTGGTGACCTTGGACGAGCTGCCCAGCCGCCCTGCCGCTCCTGGCCAGGGGGAGGGGCCACAGCGACTCTTTGTCATAGGTGGCAAATAGTTGTCGGTCTGTTCTCCGCCCTTTCGTTTTATTTTCTTTCAACTTTTAAGTTAAAATTGTGTATGGTCAAAGCTGGCATTCTGGCATTCGTTTCCAGGCCTTAGTAAAGGTCACCCATCTGAAAACCAAGGATCATCACTGCTTCCTCTCTGGTTCTTTAAATACATACGTACACATATGTGTATTTTTTAACGTTTGTTTACTTTTGAGAGAGGGACAGGGTGCGAGCTGGGGAGGGGCAGAGAGAGAGGGAGACACAGAATCCAAAGCAGGCTCCAGGCTCCGAGCTGTCAGCAGAGAGCCCGAAGCAGGGCTCGAACCCAGGAACCGAGAGATCATGACCCGAGCTGAAGGCGGACGCTCAGCCCACTGAGCCGCCCGGGTGCCCCTCCCTCTGGTTCTCGCCTGTCCATTTCGCACTAGTCCTGAGGAGGAGGAGCACATGATGGGCAAGAGGGATTCAGCTGGTTTTCCTCCAATTTTCAGTTGCTTCAGCAACCAAATAATCAAGTGTTTTCTCGCAGGGAAACACGAACGTAACATACCCTGAACGTCTGTGTGACCAGGCCCGCTGCTGAGCAGTCGACTCCGCTCGCTTCTGCCCTTGGCTCTGAGCTCTGTGCTGTCTTTACAGGCGGCCCGCCCGCCTTTCGTGGGCCGTGCCTCGCCGCCACCACCAACGGGGCCTTGTCCCCCCAGCGCCTGGCACCTCAAACCGCCCACCCGGCTTCCGCGGACCTTGGTCAGTCGCTCTACTGACCGTCCCTCTAGTTCTCACAGTCCCTGAAGGTTTCAAATCTGCTTACCTGACGCTACCTGTGTTTGGGCAGAACGCAAAGGGCACGCCCTGCACGAACACAGACATGGTGCGGGTGTGCGTGTGTCGGGGGGCGATCACCAGGGGCCTCGCCGCTGCGCCGCCATCCCAGGGGAGTCCGCTGCTCCCTACAGCCAGGCCAAGCCGGAATCGGGCCGTTCCGTGTGCCTCACGCTCCGATGGAGCTTCCAGACAGAAGACGCAGGAAGAGGTCTAAGAAGGCTTTTTCCCTCAGTCTTATAAGTTCCACGGCCTCCAGCCTGCCCTCATCATGAATTTCTTTTACGGTTTCACCTTAAAGGAGGATTTCATTTTAGCAGAGCACACAGAAAGTGCCAAACTGTCATGTTTTCATCTTTCAGACTGCAATTCAGTGGACAACACCGCGTCGGACCCTCCCCTGGACCGCACCCCAGGTGCGGGACAGGACACCCTCGCTGTCCTCATCCGCAGAAGGGGCTCTGCCCACGTTCGTCCCCGAGGGGCTGAGGAGAGGAGACGAGGTGACAAGTCAGATGCGTTGACAGCGTGGCCGCACACAGGAGCGTTTCTGACGTCCGACGGGCCGCCATTAAAGCCATGTCCCATGACGTTCACCAAGAACGACATGAGGAAGAAGCAAAAAAGAGGAGAGTCGAACTCTAAATTTGGGACCCAATGAAAAATAATCTCCAGTTAGAATTTATCATTTCCTCTGAAAAAAATCACACCAGTGAACCGGATGGTTGGCATTAACGATGACGGGAAACGCTTACCAGTTCCCCGGAGCTGGAGGGTGTCACGCCGCTGGCCGTGCCGAGCCATCCGCCTTTGCGGATCTGCTCTAGGCTCTAGAATGGCTCAGGACCAGTGGGCACATCGCCCCAGCCTCCCGGAAACAGTCTCGGCTCCCCACGGACCGCCGACACACAAAGGGAAGCAAAGGGCCCGCGGACTTTCCCCCTTCATTCGGTTGGCTGCGAGTTAGTTGTCCGGACCACTTGTGAAGGAGGCAATTCATCTCATTCTTAACTGGACCAAACGAGGGCCCGTTGTTCTACGTGTAACAGAACTCATCAGAATCTCAAATAACTTTCTGGGCCGGGTCTAGGAGGGAGCGGGTCAGGTGAGGGCACCCCGGGGAGCCCCATTTCCCTCTCCAAGCCGAGCATGCCACTCTGGCCTGGTTTATAGGGCTGCCCAGCTGCCACCCTGACAGAAATCAGAGGCTGAGCCGTTAGGTGGCAGGGTCCTTCTTGCCTCAGCAACAGACTAAGGTCATGAAAGACCATCTCCGTCTGGAGAGGCAGCCCTGCGCTGGGGACGGGGGCCAGCTCGGTACCTCGGTCCAGGGGCTGCTTTCTCCTCTCCTCTTCTTTTGTTTTTAGTCCCCACAGCTGCAGTCCATTCAAAGAGCAAAAAACGCTTGCATGAAAAGGCTCACCACAACTTTCCAAGGAATGGTGTTCATTAAAATACTGCTGGAGGCCCTTGGCTGGAATGCTTTTCCCCTTGTAAAATGGAGCCGCAGCTCAGCGTCGCCTGCAGAGAAGCTCGGGCTAAGCTCAGAAACATCAGCCCAACAGAGACTGTGCAGGGCCTTCTGCATAATTACCAATTATTCGATCCAATCTCTTGCTCGGGCTCCAGAGACAATATCCGGCGTGGGAGAGAAAACTTCCCGGCAGACCCTATGACGTCTGGGAGAATGGAAGCCAAGTTCCCCCAACCCTGACATATACCCACGGGGAACTTCCCGAGGGACCAGAGAACCGGGCCTGGCCTCGGGCTCCCAAACCACCTGGCCCCACGCGTCAGTGGTGTGTCTCGGGGGACCCCTTACCACCAGCTCAGCTCCCCGGAGCCCAGCAGGGGGAAGCCTGCGACCGGCTGGGAGGTCGGCGCGCAAAGCCCCAGGCAGGAAACGGCCACCTTCCCCAAGCCTCGACTTGCCTCACAGCTCCGGTGCAGACAGCACCCTCTCCACGGTAAGAGGTCTCACCTGCGGGCATGCTGTGGCTCGGAATGTAATTATCGAAAGAGAAGAGATGCAAAATTCTCTCCTCCGGGCAGCCGCTTGGGGATCTGCCCCCCCAAACTCCACGAAGAGGTGGATCTGCTCCCCTGTCAGAAAGGCTGTGGGGGAAGAGCCCGAGGAGCAGGGAGAGGCCTGCGGCAAGGCGGCCGGCAGGGAGCCGGGGAGAGAGCACGTGCTCCCTGCCGCTGGGGCACAACCAGGGAGGAGACCGGGCCGCCTGGACTCAAAAGTAAAGACAACGAATGCACCGGCTGGGTACCCGCCTGGTAGACACAGAGTGCCAAGCTGCCCACGGCCAAAGTCTTCCTTCTTCCCAAAGTCTTGCCTCTCGGTTCTCCACGAAGTGCCAGCTCTCTGGAGCCGGGACGAACCTGGAAGGGTGTCTGACACACGGTGGATGTTACATTCCCACAGAGAGAACAACTCGGTTCTGCAGCTCTTGCCAGCCCTCCTCAGAGCTGACTGACCAACCGGCGAAGACCAAAGGGCCCTGAGAACCCCGCCACGGTCATTCTCATTAGGGGCCAAGTTTCGGGATTCTGGTACATTCCCCTGTGGAAAGGGAGCCAACAGTAAAGGCTGCGTTTCTTCCCGGGGCTGAGCACAGTGCCTGGCTCCGAGGAGGCGCCCGTAAAGGTGGACTTGACTCCATTCACTTGTCACCCACCTAAGTGAAGACCCCTTTAGAAAGGAGAGGACCTTTCTTTTTGAAAGAAGACATTTTAAATGTTGCCTCTGAAACAGAGGAGGAAAAGGCGCTGGTGGGAGATGGGTTTTCAGTGGCGACAGTAAGCGGCGAGCCGGGCAGGAAGATACTCCAGCCTATCCGCTCCCGAGTGCAGACCAGCTGGACTGTCTCGGGTGCGAGACCCCGGCCCCAGGCCCCGCGTGTCTGCATCACCTGGGGACGGAGCAACGTGTGGTGTTTCGTTCACAGAGCCACCCCTGGGAAAATAATTTCCAGAACTCGTTGGTTCTGCCCCTAAAGATTGAAAACTGAGTAACAATGCCTGGTAGAAATCAGATAAGTAATACTATTAATGAACGCTTAAATAATAATATTCGCCTTAATTCCAGCAATCACAAACGTCTGAGAGCTTGGCTCCCCCGGCCACCTCACGGAGAGCAAGTGACTCGGGTAGGTTCCCACCGGCTCATCCGCTGGGCCCCCAGTGCCTACACACCTGCTGTGCACCCCAGCCTTCTGACCCATCGGGTGCGAGGAATCGCACGCTTTCTGCAAGCCATTCGAAGCCCAGGGCCTGCTGGGGCTGGCAGAGCAGGCCAAGACCCTGCACCCGGCCGGCCCTTTCTATTTCTGGAGGGCCATTCTGGCTGCTACAGAGAAGGCTATGCTGCCACCAATGAGAACTCAGCTCGCTCCTTCCTGCCTCTAACCCACGGGCCCGGCCACGAGGGCTTGGGGGCTTTCCCAGCTGATGACCTCCCCCTGGCTTGAGTTAGGTCTGGGGATGCCCACAAGCTGGACCTTTGGGTGGCTACAGCACGAGAGAGAGAAGGAATGAAAAACTAAACAACTAACGTTTGCAGGCAAAGACTCTCCTGCCTGGTTAAAGGGATTCGGGGCTATTTTTGGTCTGCTCTTAAAGAGGGCAAAGGACGGGCGGCCTGCTGGGTGCCAATTTGCAGACACGAACTCCCTCCTCGGCTCAGGGCTCAAGCTACACCCAGCCAAGTTCTGGCTCTAGCTGCCAGCGTGCAGAGTAAGGCCACAGAAGGTTGAAGTTCAGGGAGCCAAGGGAGCATCTAAACATCGTATGATTCTTGGCCCACGAGGATGAAGTGGGTATTTTTGAAACGGCTTAACAACGGCTTCACTCTAGCACGGCGGGATTGATATGTAATAAAATGATGTTCTGGCCATCTTCAAAGGAAGGTCACTTCCCACCAATCCCAGCGTGCACTGCAAATCCCAAGGCAGCACACGCTCGGACGCCGGAAAGAAAAGAGAAGCAAGCAAGCTCAACGGGCATGATCACTCGGGCGGCCCCGGTCTCGGCCAAGCGCACGCCACGTTTCTCTTTACTGCCACTCTGTAACCGGACCGCGGGGGGACCGGGTAAATTCCCCTACGGTTCTCTGGCTCCCACATCTAAGCGCGGCCATTCCCTTCGTGGAGAATGCTGGCAAAGCCTCACATTTTTGTCAGTCTTAAAACTGGAGACTTCTCTTGAAAACAACTACCGCCCCTTCACTTTTCTGGGCAGGTGAGCACGGGAGGAACGACTGCGACCTGCCCCGAGCGGTGCGTTCGCTGCACGGAAAACATCGGGCCGACCCCAGATCATGCAGAACAAAGGCCTGGATACGCTGCTTCTGGACGGAGCTGTGGTGGTGGGAGTTTTCTGAAACTCCAGCTCCGGGACCTTGAGAGGCACAGCAGCACACCCGGCACAGACCACCGCCTACAAGAATGAAAAGAATACTGCAGACCCAGTTAAAAGAAAAGAGAAGTAAAGAAAAGAAAAAAAAAGCAAACCCTGTCATTCCCGGGGCAAAGAGAAGAAAAATAGCAGCAGCGAAAGATAAACATTCGAAGAAGGGACTCCTAGGACTGGCCACAGGATCCTGCACAAAACGGGCCCAAATACCCTCAGACACTGCGGTGCGCAGCGAGGGCCTTGACGCAAGGCCATTAATCAAAACGTGGCCTTTGAAGCGTGTCAATAGAGTCTTAACGAGGTGTGCTCCACCAGATCCTAATTCGGCGAAAAGCCACGCTCCATTTCATTTTGAGATGCGTCATACTTCAAATTAAAAAATTAATGAGCACGCTGACTCCCCAGCCCATGCTGGGCGCTGGGAAACCATTACGGCCTCCCGTTCAGCCTCAGGAGGGAGACGGGGCCCAAGGCCGGCCTCCGCACCACCTGGGGAGGCGAAGCCGGCGCCTCTCCGGCCTCCCCGTGAAGCACTGGACGAAAGTGAAGTGCTAACCCCATGTGGCCTAGCTCTAAGAAGGGAACGCCTCTCAAGTCTTTAGCTGCTGCTCCTCTTGTTTTCAATTCTATGAATTTTTTAAAAAATTTTTCAAGGTTTAATTATTTTTGAGAGAGAGAGACAGTGCAAGCGGAGGAGGGGCGGAGAAAGAGGGAGACCCAGAATCTGAAGCAGGCTCCAGGCTCTGAGCTGTCGGCACACAGCCCGACGTGGGGCTTGACCCAGGAACTGTGAGACCGTGACCTGAGCCGAAGTTGGACGTTCAACCGACTGAGCCACCCAGGTGCCCCTGAAGAATTATATGAATTCTAAATTATTCTCCATAAAACATGTTTTAATATTTTAAATTACTAATGAATGATTTAACTCCCTTTTCCCTAAACAGGCAAGACGGACACATTAGGAAGACGCACCATATTTAATCTGCTGCTCTGGGGGCGAGTGATTCACCAAAATGTACCCAGCAGAGTGACCCCACCCGGAGGAGTCGGGATTCCTGGAGCTGCTGTGAGCCACACCACCACCCCGGCTTCTTCCTCGCCGAGTCTAAACCACGTAAAAGAGGTGAAGTGGTCCTGTGTACATTTCAAGGGGGACTGTGAAAATCAGATGAAATAATAACAAAACCGAAGCACCCGGCCCTGTCCTGGGCACATGGCAGGCATTCGCCTGTTAGCTGTTTAACCCGCCACCCGCGTCTGCCTCCAGCCCCCCTCCAGCCACGTTCTACAGAAGACAAGGTTAGAAGGGGGAGGCAGTGCCTCTGACAGTAACCCACGGGAGGCCACAGAGCACGTCCCCTATCAGGGGCAGGGGCAGTGTGGTACCTCAACCTGGGCCCAAACGCCCTTCTGCAAAGTACATGCCCCAGGGGACCTCTCGCAGCCTGCGTGTGGCTGAGGCGAGGGACGGCTCCTTCACTCACCCTCAGGGCTGCGACACTCCCGCCAAGGCCCAAGTACAAGTGCCAGACCCAGCAAGGGAAGCAGCTGCCCAGGTTCCCATAAAAGCAGCTCTGTGCACATCTCCCAGAGAGTGCCGAGGCGATGGCAGGGACAACACACGGCCGGAGGACACTGCGGCTGCCCTAAGAACAAAATACCCCCACGGACGGTCCACCGAGAAAAACCTGCTCATCGTTTCTCCTGTGTTCGGTTGACTTCTACAATACAGTAACGGCTAAACTGGCACACTAAATTTAAACTCAGCCAAGCATGCTTTCATGCCGGGTTTAAAGACAAAGAGGCCTCTGCCAGTGACCCAATTAGGGATCTGATCAAACCCTCAGCCTCTGCCCACCTCTGCCACATACGATCAAGCAAAAATAAGCAAAAATCCCCAACCAGGGAAAACACAAAGCAATACAGCACTCCTCAGACCACGACTCTGCAGGGCCAGGAGTCAGCCGGCCGCTCAGCACAGCGCGGTGAGCGCCAAGTTCACTGAGCGGGTGACGGTGACAATAACCACCGCCTCACGTTCAAGCCCTCCTTCGGACCTTCAGGGACCCCTCTGAACCACCCAACTCTGTATTTCACATTTCCCAACACAGACTGGTTTCTCTCAACACCCCCACCTGCTCTGCCCCGCCCCCCGACACACACTGCACATCCTCACGTCCGGATTTGATACAAAATCAGGTCTAACCAACGCAATGTTTGGGCCGATGCTGGGAAATCAGGAGGCTTCGCATCAACTCTAAACGTGTGGCTTCTCCGGAAAACTCCGAAAACAACAGAGGATCCACCGCCCACAGGCAGCACACGACCGGCTGCCCTTGCAGAGGGGACCCGCCCACCCCCCCCCTAGCGGCCGAGGGCACCTCCCAGGCTCTGGGTTCTGGTTCTGACTTGATTCTGCACATGTGGAGGCTCGTTCGCCTCACAATTCAACCCTCTCTTCTTTCACACTCCCCTAACACGCCTCTGTGCTAGCCGCGACCCATCGCGTCTGGAAACCCACCTTGCTCCCTTGCATCACAAGGACCTGTCGCTGTCCTCGTCAGGGCCGCTGACCCCACAAAACCTCCCCCTTCCTACCTGTTTCCCCGTACAAGCTAGCGGGTTCACAGCTCCTCACCGAGCTGACCGTCTCCCACAGCTGCCTCCCGACTGGGACTCCGGGTGCCCATAAATACACGGATGGTGGTGCGCATGGGCCCGCAGACCGCAGGGCCGCTCTCCCGGTGAGGGATATGCGTCTCCCGCGGTAAGGCCTCGCTAGCACACCCACTCTGAACTCCTACAGTGGAATCGAGAATCACTAGAGCCTGTGGACAAGTTTCAAACCATCACATCGACGAGCCGCAGTCGACAGCTCATGATCGCGTCCAAGAAGACACGGGTGCCGTGAGCGCAACAGAGGCCCGGACTCAGGGGCGCAGGTCCCGGACCGGAGCCAGAACATGCTGGCCAGACAATCTATCGACTCGGTTGGCCTCTGGGGGCCTGATTTTAATTTTACTTCTTTTCAATATTTCCCATAGCTTTATAGATTTTTAAAACTATTCTGAGCTATTTCAAATAATATTACGGGGCCAGTTAATCTGAGGCATCATTTTGAGACCAATCATTCTGAATTAAAAGGAGAAAAAGAAACATTTAAAAAACAGACGTGGCGCGCTCTCTGAGAGCCGTGTCTTGCGCTGCTCCGAAGCGGAAGGGAACCCCTCAGGCGTCTTACGGGGTAGACTGCGCTGCCCTGGATGGAGACGCTCCCACAACGGCAAGGAAACGAGGAAAGCCTGACTCCGGCCCTGCTAAGTGCCTGCTGGGTGTGTATGGCCTCTCCCTCCCTGCACTGAAATGCAAACTTCTAGAAACTGAAAACGTGCAGGCCGGGCAAGGAGACAGGCCGTGACCAACTTCGGGACTCCCGTGGCGGAGCACGGCCACCGGCCCGGAGGCGGCCGCGGCGGGGAGCCTCGGCCCGCAGTGTGGTGGCAGGCTGCTTCTGGGTTTTGAAGGCTGCACAGCAAAACGCACACAAACACACCCGATGACGAGCCGCGGCCCAACGGAACCACACGGACAAAGCTCATACCAGGTCGATCAGGTCGCTGAGGTTTTTCTCGATTTGCTGTGGAGGCAGGCGCCTCATCAAGTCCAAGGCACAGTCCAGCTGCTGATCACTCTGTGAGGAGAGAAACACAGGGGTCTGTGTTATTTTGCCAACAGAAGCACCGAAACCCCGTTTTATTATTACGTTTATTTACTTATTTTGAGACAGGGAGGGAGGGAGAGAGAGAGGGAGAGTGTGTGTGAGCAGGGGAGGCGCAGAGAGGTGTGTGTGTGGGGGGAGAATTCCAAGCAGGTTTCTGCACTGTCAGCACAGAGCCTGATGCAGGGATTGATCCCATGAACTATGAGATCATGACCTGACCTGAAATCAAGAATCAGATGCTCAACCAACCGAGTCACCCTGGCGCCCCTAAAACCCCCTTCGAAAAAGCGTTCTTGCAGTTTCCGCTTGCCCAGGGTATTCCAGCTCCAAGCAGGACTGCAGTGGGCCCTCCAACACACCTCCCAGAGAGAGGGGGACAGGCGCGGTGACGGTGCGATCTCACGTGGAGGCATCCAGAACATACTCCAAGCTGGAAGCAGGCCAGAGTTCCACCCACAACTCAAAACCCCCTCGGTTTTCCTTTTCCAATTCAACAGACTGTGGAAGACGCCGACGTGTGACCTCCTGATCGGCCCTGCAAGGGAGCACGCTCGAGTAGCAAGTTAGGCTTTCTCCTTTGCTGTCACTTGGACGTATGAGTCAGGTAGTGTCACCAGGCCAGGTTCCTCCGGTGAGCGCCCAGCCAGGGACAAAGCCGGGCAAAGAACAAGTGGCAAGACACGCACCAAAGTTAAAGTGCTTCGATCAATTCAACGAAAGCTTGGGACGCGTCCCCAGGTGCCAGGCCTTTAAGAAGGAGACAGAGACCCGGAGCGTCTATGGTCAAGAGGTCGCTCCAGCCGCCGGGCGGACGGCCAGGGGAGCCAGCGGGGGTCACCGCTGCCGCAGGGGCCCAGGAGGATGAAGACTACGCTGTACACTTCACAGTCCACTCGCCTCAGCTGAGGTTCAGGCTGCACACACTGACCACGAGCCGCCACAGCTGGACCTCATAAATCCGGAACCGATGACCGAGGCGGGAGGGCGGAGGGAGGAAGGACTGAGTGGGGGTGAGTGAGAGCCCGGGGGGCTACGGCACAGGAGGTGCGACAAGAAAGGCAGCCCAGGCAGACGGGGAAGACCACCTCACGTACCCGGAGAAGCGCCCTGAGAAGGCAGGGCAGCCGGAGGAGCCGGCCGGACCGACCAGAGACACCACCCGACGCACGTCCCAAACCTGCCCAGACCAAGGGCACCACCTTTAAACGCCCTCCACCACCACGCCAGAGATTCTTCATAAAATATACCAAGTAACGCTGGAAACGCCACACTGGCTTTAATGAAATAGAACCGTCTGGGCTCCACGTGTATCGGCCACAGACCGGCTGTGGGACGAGGACCCACTTTGTATTTTACCAAAGAACGAACACATCGAGGTAGCTGGAGGCTGTTTCCTTCCCAGTAATTGATATGGTCCACAGCAGGCTGCTTTTAAAAAAGGAAAAAACCAAACACAAAACCAAGTTGCGCCCTGCTGACAATGGTGATCAATGACACTTTATTCTGGGAAACACAACCAACCGTCACTACCCTGCAGAGCTGACACACTCGCGTGCACGCGCACATACTCTCTCTCACCCCAGAAATGGTAAGGCACTTGTTCCGTTCAGTGGAGCATTCCAGCAACCGTAAGTTCCCCGCTTATGCCATGCCGTCCGGCCTGCTGGCACGGGAAGATGTTTTAACACCACTGAAAGGATCGAGAATGCAGAAAAACTTAGGCCCCACCTGAGAGACTTCCAGTCAATGTCCAGTTGGGCCATTCATCAACTAGAAAGAACCTTGGGCAAATTTCTTAACTTCTCCAAGCTTCTATTTATCCATAAAATGGGGATAGTATGTACTTCATAGGGTTGTTGCAATTATTCACGTAATACCTGTGAAACTTTTAATATACAGGAGGATGTGTTTGGGAGTACTGTCTGAGTGTATTAACACATGTTTAAATATTTTGACATTTTAAAGTATAAATACAACATTCATCCCACTCAACCTAACCCTCGAGTCTTTCCTGTTCCTGAAACCTGGAGCTCTGTGTATCCCCACCCCTCAACTGTGCCAGAACAGAAAACCCTAAGTGATTCAAGTCAAACTAGTTAAAAGATGTAAACTCTTGAGCCCAAGACCTAAACAGACACCTCCCTAAAGAAGATCTGCAGATGACGAATAAGAATATGAAAAGATGCTCCAACGTCATCTGTTACCGTGGAGAAGCGGAGAAATACAAACGAAAGCAGCCATGAGACCCCATGACGCCCTCGTGAGAACGGCCCGGATCCAGAACTCTGAGTGCCGACCAGGACATGGAGCCACAGGGACTCAGCCCTCGCCGCCCGTGGGAACGCAAAGTGGTACACGGCCACCTCCGAAGACAGTCTGGCGGCTTCTCCCAAAGCTCAGCGCAGCCCTGCCACCATACTCACATGAGCCACCAACTGCACTCCTTGGTATGTACCCAAAGGAGCTGAGAACTTACGACCATGCACACAAAAACCTACACAGGAATGTTTATACCAGCTTTATTCACAATCGCCCCAACCCGGGAGCAATCGAGACGCTCTTCCACAGGTGAGTGGATCAACCAACTTGTGGCCCATCCTGACACCGGAACATTATTCGGTGCTAAAAAGAAACGACATCAAGCCACGAAAAGACATGGAGGAACCTTGAATGCCAAGTGAAAGAAGCCAGCGTGCAAAGGCCACATACTAGTGATTCCAACTATGTGACATCCTGTCAAAACTCTCCAAGAGGCAAAACCACGGAGACAGGAAAAAGATCAGAGATTGCCAGAGGCTGGAGGGGAGGGAGGGCTGAGCGAGCAGGGCGCAGAGCACGGATGCGCAGGGCAGTGGGACCGCTCTGCACAGTTCCGTAACGGCGGATACGCGTCACTATGCCGTGTCCTAACGCACACACCGTGCAACACCAAGAGCGGGTCCCCTCGGAAACTATGCCCTTTGAGGGATTATGATGCCAGTGCAGATTCGGCAGCTGTAGCTCTGGTGGGGAATGCCGATTTACAGCGGGGAAGGCCGTGCGTGTGCGGGGCAGGGAATATACCGGCGCTCTCTGCAGCTTCTCGTTCAATCTTCCCGTGCACTAAGAACTGCTCCAAAAACTACGTCTATTAAAAAAAGATTGGGGGTGGGGGGCACCTGGGTGGCTCAGTAGGTTAAGTGTCCAACTTCGGCTCAGGTCATGATCTCAGAGTTTATGAGTTCGAGCTCCGCATTGGGCTCTGTGCTGACAGCTCAGAGCCTGGAGCCTGCTTCAGATTCTGGGTCTCCCCCTCTCTGCCCCTCCCTGGCTAGTGCATGCTCACACTCGTTCTCTCTCTCAAAATAAATAAACATTAAAAAAAAAAAAAGGTGTGAACTAGTGTTTCTCAACTGGGGTTGATTCTGCCCTCCCACGAACCCCCAGGAGTTTTGGCAACGTATGGCGGTATTTTTTCATTGTCACCACAGGGAGAGAAGGCGCTACTGGCATCTAATGGGTAGGAACCAGAGATGCTTCTGAACATTCGACGATGCAGAAGACAGTCCCCAACGACCTGGCCCCAAATGCCGGCGTCGAGTTGGAAAACCCTAATTTAAAAGTCATTTAAAAGTCATTGTGGGGGGACTGTAGATGCTCAGACTGATCAAAGCTGAGGCTCTAGAAAGCTGCACGCCCACAAAAACATTCTATACACAATTCTAATTCACAGGCCACTCACAACCCCTAAAAACGTCTGGTCTTTAGAATTATTCTCAACGGGGTATTAACAATCTTCCTGAGAACAAAAAGACAAACTTCGACAGAAGCAGACCTAGCTGTCCTGAACCCTTCATCCGGGACATACGGGAAGTCAGAAGCAACAAACGAGAAATTGAGCAGTGTGTTATCCAGGAAGAGAAAGTCGTAACTTGGCCAGAAAAGATCCGACGGGAAGATGCGGCGTCCGCCCGCTGCGGAGCCGGTTCGCGGCCTTGCCCCCAAGGGCGCCAGCGGCCCGGACGGCCCCATCTGCCTGCGGCTGTTTGAGAGCACTGGAAACACACGACCGCAAAATGTTCTAACCCCTATTTTGCACCAATCCCGATGAATCCTACTCGGAACTGTTTCACTACGAATTTCTAGGGCTGAGGACGTCTGTCATCAGATTAGGAAAAGGACCGAAGGCTTCCCAGAAGTGAAGCGCAGCACGGAGCAGCTTACTGGCAGCTTGTAACAAAGTTAAAATTAGAGCGAACCGGAGCCCTTCACCCGGGAGTCACCCCCACACCCTGAGGGGTCCCAACAGGACACGGCACCAGAGGACGACGACGACATCGGTGAGCCCGGAGAGACGGGGATTCCTGCCCCGTTCCTGCCCCTCACTGGCTTTCTAGGTGTTTTGCGGACGGTCATCCCGAGACTGAGTGCTCCCCGTGGACGGCGCCTGCAAAGCCCACAATGCTCCCAGACACATTCTGCAGACCACACGCCCGGCAGGTCTCCACCCCGCGGTGGCGGTCTCCAGGCTGAAGGGCAAACAATGAAAGCATGACCACTGCACCTCCCTCTGCAGAGCTCTCGGCCCGTTCGGTTAGTCATTCAGTAACTGCCGGACTGTTTCCTAGGTGACAAGCACTGTTTTTGAGGCTGAATGGTGAATAAAACAAAGTCCCTGTCTTCAGGAACTTACTCTGTAGCCAAAATCTGCATGGAAAAAAAAATTGAGGAGAGTCTTTGTTAGGATGTCAAAGAGAAAAGAGGGGACGGTACCCCACTTTAGCCTGGTAAGGCTCTACGGATCGGACTACGTGATCTGGGGGGGGTGTGTGTGGGCGGGGGGGTCTGTGTGCGTTTAAGCATATAAACCAAGTCAGGAAATGTTTCACTTTTGCTAGTCTTTCACACGACTTAAAGAAAAAACACAAAACTGCTTCAATCACCCTCCGACAAATAAAGCCACTGTTAATACAGACTAGAAGCAATTTTTCGGAATACTAACCTGAATAAAACACTACAGCTTTAAAAAAGAAAACATCTCCTACGGGTTTCTAAGACAGCTGCCGGGTCGCCCACCATTTGCACGCAGGAAAACTCGGTCCTACTAAATGACATAAAAGGGCACAGATGGATTTGGAAATCCTCACCAAACAATTTATTCAGCCCCCAGGCAGAGACGCAAAGGACAGGACACGTCCCAACCTGTAATAAACTCGAAGTCTCATTCGGTGAACACACCTATCCACGAAAAAGGAAGAGTTACAGTCAAGGTGACGCGAAGTAACACAGGGAACCTCATCTTTTATCACGGGCTGCATCCAGGCTAGGAGTGCGAGAGGCAGGCTGGGGGCGGGGGGGGGGGTCCCTGCAGATGCAGACGCACGGCTCGGGGACAGCAAGGCCCAGGAGGAGGAAGGTGTGGCCCTGGGAGGTGACTGGGGTCCACGGTCAGGCCGGTTTCCACCCACGAGGCTCAGAGGGCGGCAGTTTTGTCCGCAGACTCCAAGCCCGGGCTCCAGACCCCCATGTCCCAGCAGCTGGGCAGCAGCCTGCTTTGCAGGCGTCTGTGCCACGTTCTCTGGCCTCGCAAACTTTAAAGTCGACTTCTCCAGAGGGAGGGCCCTAGAGACTCGTCCGGGGAGGAATGACAGGAACACTGTTGTGTCTCAGAAGGTTAAACACATTACATTGTCCAAAAATGGCCATAACAAGACCTCTCACCCGGCATGATGCTCTGCCGTCGTGACTCGGACGCTCCTCCCTTTGAGAGGCGGAGTCTACGTACCCCCTCCTTGGAGATGGGAGAGCTCTGGCGGCTATTTCTATCAACAGAGAACAGCAGAATCGATGCTCTGTGATTTCTGAGGCCAAGCCATAAAAGGCAATTCATTTTTTTTAACTTTCTTTTTTAAAAAATTTATTTTTAATCTATTTTTTTAAATTTACATCCAAGTTAGCATATAGTGTAATAATGGCTTCAGGAGTAGAATCCAGTGATTCATCTCCTACATAAAACACCCAGTGCTCATCCCAGCAAGTGTCTTCCTTAATGCCCCTTGTTTATTTAGCCCACCCACCCACCCACCCACGACCCCTCTCAGCAACCCTCAGTTTGTTCTCTATATTTAAGGGTCTTACATTTTGCCCCCTCCCTGCTTTTATATTATTTTTGCTTTCCTTCCCTTATGTTCATCTGTTTTGTATCTTAAATTCTACATATGAGTGAAGTCATAGGATATTTGTCTTTCTCTGATTAATTTCGCTTAGCATAATACCCCTCTAGTTCCTTTCATTCTTTTTGATTGCTGAGTAATATTCCACTGTGTGTGTGTGTGTGTGTGTGTGTGTGTGTGTGTGTACACACACACCACATCTTCTTTATCCATCAGTCGATGGACATTTGAGCTCTTTCCATACTCTGGCTGTTGTCGATAGTTCCGCTATAAACATTGGGGTGCATGTGCCCCTTCGAAACAGCACACCTGCATCCTTTGGATAAATACCTAGTAGTGCAATTGCTGGGTCGTAGAGCAGTTCTTTCTTAAATTTTTTGAGGAACCTCCACATTGTTTTCCAAAGTGGCTGCACCAGTTTGTATTCTCACCAGCAGGCCAAAAGGGTTCCTTCTTTCTCCTCACCCTCGTCAGCATCTGTTGCTGTTCATGTTGGCCATTCTGACTGGGGTGAGGTGCTATCTCGTTGTGGTTTTGATTTGTATTTCCCTGATGATGAGTGACACTGAGCATTTTTTTCACGTGTCTGTCAGCCATGTGGAAGGACAATTCCTTGCTTGCTGGACGCTCGGGCTTGGAGCCCCAAGCTTCGATGTAAACAGTTTGACTGCCCTACGGCAGCCACGCTGTGAGGAAGCCCAAACTAAGCCGGGCAGGAAGCCATGTAAAGGGACCACGGGACTCTCGGCCAGCCCCCCGATGTCCCCTCTTCCAGCTGCAGCTGTCAGACTGCAGGAGCTCGAGGCCCCAAGCCGGAAGCACGCGCCGAGGCCCTCCTGGATTTTCTGAGCCACAGGAAGGGCGGAACATAAGGCTTACTGTTATTTTACACCACCAGGTTGGGGGGGGGGGGTTGTCAGCAACAGTAACCGGTACAGAAGGACGTCTCTGGTGACTGTGGGGGAGACAGTCTGACCGGAGATGGGACCAGGGGCAGGACGGCCAGGACCGGACCTCTACAGCAACCAGGGCTGTGGCTGTGTGGCTGGAGAGGAAGGGGGGCAGGGGGGAGGTTTAGGGACTTTAAGACACAGGGCAAGACAGGACGAGGGTGCTTACTGGAAATGGGAGGAAGCCCGAGAAGCTGGAGATGACCACCTGCTAGAGACTGGGCTGGGGCCTCGTTAGCGTGCGTGTGGTTTCTGCGTGCCCTTTTAAAACACACAGTTTGTAATTTCAAGGACAGGCAGGAACTCCGACTGTGGACTTCTGAGCAGGAGTCCTGCCTGGCCCGCGCTGGTGGCTGGCCAAAGCAGATCCGCACTTAGGAGCATCTGTCTGTCCATAAACAACCACCCGAAGCCTCAAGGCCTTTACAGTCCTTCCTGAGTTCATCAAGATCTTCGGGAGAGGCTTGGTCATCTTACATTCCCGAGAGGCTTGGTCATTCTTGCTTCACAGACAGCACGAAGGTAAACGTCGCCCAGGCTGACTTCCCACAAATTTATGGGTTCTAACTTAACCACGGCTTGTCTTGTATCATCTGTGACCCAACGGGCAACTCTGTTTACAAGGGGAGTCTGTTTTCCGCCACGTGGCTCAGGAACAAGTCGTGCTGGGGGCTGTTCGGGGAAAGATTCAGCAGCCAGCCCAACCCGCAACGCGCCTGTGGGTCACTCTGGAAACGGTCTCCTCTCCCGACGGCCCGCCCTCCGGTTGAATCTTCCGGGAGGGACGCGGTGGCGAGGGCCGAGAGCAGAGGGAGACGGCTCACCCGGCGAGTGCCAGCATTCCCCCTGGAGGACCGTTCATCCCCGCGGGAGAGCCCACACCCTCCGTCGAGCGACTCAAAGCCGCGGCGAAAGCCCATCTGGCAGGCCGAACCTTCTTCCGCCCTTGGGGTCAGGGCTGCAGATCGTCACAGCTGGATCCACGTCATTTTCTCAAAACTGAGGAGAAAACCACGCGACATAAAGACCGTTTTACAGCAAAAGAGTCCGCGGCAGTGGCGGGACCACTGCGCTCTGGATCACTCCGGAAGCACCATGCCTTTACAAGTCTCTGCTCTACAAACATTCCATTAGAATCACAGGACGGACCTTTTGAGTTCACCTAGGTCCCGCCCTCTCAGCTTACAGATGAATCATGAGGTCCAGAGAAAGTGTGGCAAGGTCACAAGGTCCGTGGCAAAGGCAGCACTTGAGCCCGGACCTTCGTGCTGAGAGGTTCCTATCTTTTCACTTGATCCAACTGTGCAAGGGACGGGCACGCACGGGGGACGTGGGGCTGGACGAGTCAGACATGGTCCCTGCCCTCGAGGAGCTAGTGACCCAAGGAAGAAGCCAGCCAGGGACAAGCAGCAGGAAAAGACTGTTCAACTCTGAGCTACCGACACGCCCCTGACCCCATGGTCACTGCGCAGGTGGGTGACCCACCAACAACCAAAGTACCAACCCTGTCTTCGCCCTGGGAGATGGTAACCCTTCTGAAACGTCCTCCAGGGTCCGTGTGTTTACAGAGAGGACGGAGCAGTGAACACGGTTAAACCACCTCTCCCGGGCAGAGGGTTCCCGGGAACACAGCCCAGTGTCTGCTTTTTGCATTTTTCTGATCTCCCGTTAGCTACACTTCATCTAATCTCTTACTTCTAGTCTACTAGGAGTGTGGAAACTAGAAACCGATTTTTGTTTAAAAATAAAAACAAAAACGAAGTCAACTCTGATGGAAGGAATAAACTGCAGGTTCCTAACTTGGGGTACAGGGTCACTGTTCCACAGCTTGGGAGCGCCTTGACAGTCTGTGCGGGGGTGTGTGTGCGAAGGTATAGATGTGTGTGTCTGTGTGCGCGCGCGTGAAGGCAGGGATGCGTATGTATGCATGAGAGAGAAAGTAGGGGTGTGTGTACACACGAGAAAGTAGGGCCGTGTGTGTGCATGAAGGCAGGGGTGCAGGGGTGCATACACACGCGTGAGAGAAAGTGTGTAGCAAGAGGTGTGGGTAAGGAGGCAGGCGCGTGGGCGTGTGCGTGAGAAAGCAGGAGTGTGTTTGAGAAGGGAGAGCTGTAGGGGCGCCTGGGGGGCTCAGTCAGTCAAGCATGATCTGACTTCGGCTCAGGTCACGATCTCCCGGTCCGTGAGTACGAGCCCCACATCGGGCTCTGTGCTGACAGCTCAGAACCCGGAGCCTGCTTTGGATTCTGTGTCTCCCTCTCTCTCTGCCCCCTCCTGCTCAAGCTCTGTGTGTCTCTCTCTCTCTCAAAAATAAACATTAAAAAAAAAAGGTAGAGGTGTAAATATATGAAAGCAGGTGTGTGTGAGAGAAAGAGGGTGTGTGTGTGAAGGCAGGGCTGTGTGTCCGTGTGAAGATAAGTGTGTATGTATGAAGGCAGGTGTGTGTTTTTGAAGCTTAAGGGTCCACACCTTTTTTCAGAGAAGTCTAAGACTCTGAAGGCACAGATGTGATTTAGTAACCATAAAAATGCCTACGCTCCCACCTCACCTGCGGGTGGAGCTAAATCAGTCACCGCGTAATCCCCTCGGAGCAGCACTGGCCTGGCTACGCTCTCCCCGCTGCGGGGACCACAGGGGATGCAGCGGAGGGCCTGGCCGGCGTCTGCCCCAGCAGCGCCCCACGGCCCGCTTCCCTGAGAACAAAGCACACGGCTTTGCCGCGAGGACTTTCACACAACAGTTTGGGGGTGCTCAAGGGCCCTTTCCTCTCCGGTTTCTGGCTCCTTTGACGCGGGTTCTGCACTTGGGCCGCCCGGAGTCTCGAGCAGGTGTTTCCAAGTCATGAAGCACCAACAAAGGAGGGCGGACTCCCGCAACGCCCACTGCCCCCCGCACCCCCTGCCCCGTTTATGATGGAGCACGTGGGACCCACGGCTCCCCTAAAACCAAACAACTGCAAGAGCTGATCACATTCCGTATTTGCCCCCAAAAGAGCTGTCTTTTTTTCTGTTCTGTTCTCTCCTTGTTCAGTTTTCTTTCTGAACCCCTCCGGCCAGCACGGCACCCAGGGGCAGCTCCATCGGTTCAGCTTGCTCTGTATTTACTGGCGTTCCCAAGCCCGTCAGGGGCCATCGAAACCAGACAAACGGAACAGCCCCCAGAGAGTCCCCAAACGACCTCGACTCCCCACCCAGCAGTGAGGATGTCCGAGGGCCCCTCTCCCTGGTGTATTTATTCCGAGGCAAAACTTAGCAACCCCTACAGAGGCTCTGGGTCAAATACCGCCACAGCCAGCAGCCAGAGTTTCCCTTACGCAACCCTTCGGGGAGTGAGAGACCCAAACGAATCACGCTCAGCAGGTGGGGCTGTGTCTCTGCCGCAGCTCGCTGAAAAACCTGGTTTGGGAGAACCGACTCAGGGTCGATAGTCCCCAACCCTCCAAGTGCAGAACACGGATGGTTCCTCCGCAGGGAGCGAAGTCTATCCAGTAAACCTGGTGGAATGGCCAAACTTCTTAGCAAGGAGTCGGCCGTCGAGCCCAGGAGGAGGCACGGCTGGGCGAGCACATTCTAAACGGCCAAGCGGAGTCCCTGCTTAGCGAGGGGAGGACACACAGGTGCATGTGTGGGGCCCACCTCCCCTGCAAGGCACGAAGAAGCCTCTTTCCTCCTGCAGCCTCCACCTCTACCCACCGCTACCCACCCCCTGCCAATGCTCCAGAAAGCCTGCCGACCCCCGTTCCATGCACGGAAACTCGGTTCCCGATCCGCACTCAACCCCGAGGCAACTGCTGCCTGCTCCCTGTGGCCACCACGCAAAGCGCAGGCGATGACTCTCCGCAGGGACACCTCCCGGGTCCGATGACGGTGGACAGGATCGCAGTCTGCCAGGTTTCTTTCCTGAGCACTGCTCTCGGCTCAGCTGACGAGCCGGCTGCGGGAAGGGGAGCGTTTTATCTTGGGTGTGCCTCCCGCTCCCTCTCCAGATTGCAAGGCGCAGAACCAGAGAAACGGCAGCTAAGAGGAGCCTGAGAAACCATCTAAGAATGAGAAAAATCGAGGCCCGGACTGACAAAACTAATTAATCCAGACTTAAGCACATAACTAAGTAGCAAATGAACCGGGAGCAGAAAACAAGTCTCTTCATTAAACGGTTTAGTGCTATCTGCTTAGAGTGTAATCCTAAATTAATTCTAGACTGAGGACAGAGTCACCCCACAATTCATTCTTTTTAATAAAATTCTATATTATTAGACTTAACAACGGTGTTTTAAAGACTACTTATATATAATCCATGTAATTTTGTTTTCCAAATTAGTCATTCTTTATCAGAACACTAAGGATCCAAAATGCAAGGGTGCCTGGGTAGCTCAGTCGGTTAAACGTCCAACTGTCGATATTGGCTCGGGTCATGGTCCCGCGTCAGGCTCTGTGCTGACAGCACGGAGCCTGCTTAGGATTCTCTTTTTCCCTCTCTCTCTGCCCCACCCCTGTGCTCACGCTCTCTCTTGCTCTCTCTCTCTCGAAATAAACAAACACACATTAAAAAACGACAACAACAACAAAAAAACAAAATGCAAACCAATTTCCAAAGAGAAAGGGCAGAGAACGGGCCTCTGCTCCGGCCTACGATGAACCGCACACGTGGGTTTCGGGACAGCCTCCCCACAGCTCCCCGAGACAGGTACAGTTTCCCCTGTTTTATAGAGAAGTAAACCAAGTCTCAGAGAAGTGAAGATTTGTCCCAGATCCCGAGCACTGAGTGACACAAAAGGACACAGAACACACACGGGTCCGCCTCCCAGTACCAAACACTCTCTAGAGAATGTGAAAGGCCCAAACTGAAATAAAATGTATTTCTAATGGCTTTTGGGGAACGGCCTGCTGGCTCACAAAATCCATTAGGGTGAGTCTCTTCTCCCCAGCGGGGCGAATCAAGAACAATTCTACCCACAACCGAGTTCTGAAACCTCCTGTCATCTCGGATCACGGACTCCCTTCTCACCAACACCATCGCCAACGTGCGGATCTCCCGAAAACCCTAAAACCGTTCTCGGACGGTTTCTCCGGCTGATGGTTTCCTGGAGCCCTGTGCAAGGTGTGCAAGGTGCCATGACCTACTGTCTGATCATCGATGCTTCACGGATGCTCACAGCCACTGCCCCGGCATGTTCCTGACTGGTTTCTCGTGACGCGTTCTAATCCTTCCGCTTTGTCAGCTGGTAGTTAGACACGTAAGTGGGGCCGATCCTGAGACGTCTTCAATCAAAGTCACACACGCTGTGCGTTTCCACCCCAGCGACACAAGGGACGAAGGAAGCCTTTCACGGAAGTTGGAGACGACTAAAGCAGAGTGTCACAGTATTCCAAGTAAGAATTAAAAACAAAGAAAGTTCGGGGAAAACATCATCCACACATCCCCTGATGGAGGCTAGGAAAAGCAGACTCCCTTTTTGATGCCGGGAGCAGCCGATTCACATAAACCTTCTGCCACACTGATTTATAAGATGGCCTCAAGGAAATTCAGTATTTCCCTGTGGGTTTTTGCCAAAAACACGAGTACATGGTTTCCGAAGGTGTGGGGGAGACCTCGGGTCTCACTTACGAACAGTACGCACAGACAAATCTTGACGGAAAAGCAAGATTTAAAGGAGTGGGGAAAAATAAAGGTTCCATCGACTCGAGAACTTCACCTACAAGGGGACAGTGCTGCCTTCTGTGCAAAGGGAGGCTTGAGGGAAGAGCACGGGGCTCACCCACCAAGCAAAGCACGTGGCCCACTCCTGTCCCGGTTCCCGGTGTCCTAGTTCAGATGCGAATCAATACGGAAGACTCTCCAGCCTCTGCTTGTCCTACACGACTCAGGGGCAGCTCCCGATTAGGGCACCGCCACGGGCACAACGCATCACAATGCCACCGAGGCCTGCCACGCTGACCGGCCCCCTGCACCCCCAAGGACGTCGCCGAAGCTTCCTTCCCTATGCTTTGCTGACAGTAGCAACTCAATGAAGAAAGGTATCATCACCACCCTCTTACTCAGCTTCTAGTTCCAGAGGGCAGGAGAATCGAGCGATCCTATATGGAATTAAAATACATGCCCGCATGGGTGCACGCACACACGCACGCTTACGTAAGTAGTATTACCGGAACGTGTGCAAGCAGAACAAGAGCGTGAGTATCAAATCAGGGCCAGGCCACTCGCTTTCGGTTCTTTGGGGCTACGTGAAAAGTGATCCTTATGAGTGAAAACTATTCCTCCATCAACACACACGTTTCCTTAGAGCCGGTGCGTGTTCTCGCCAACAAGACACTGTCACAAGTTCAAACCTTCCTTCCTTCCACCCTCAACCGAATGCTAAGTGCTCTGTCTCAAGAAACCCGGTGCGGGAGTAAGCAGCTTAAAGTCCCTCAACGAGCAGAAAGAATCCAAGAAAGGGAAGCAACAACTTCCACCTCCGAAATAACCTTCCTGACGACCAGGAACGACACCCAAACACCGTGCGGTGCCGGGATTACCGTCTCGCGCGCGAGCACCTTGCGCGGGGCTCTGGCAACCACAGCCCACAACCACGATTACCGGTAGCGACTACCAGGGCTTCCACTGAGCAGTCACGCCACGGCCGGCTTGGACCCAACAGCTTAAAAATGCATTCATGATAACAGCTAAAACGTATTCGGACGCTGTTCTGAGAGATTATATGCCAAATCTCATTTGATCCTAACGACAATCCTAGAAGGTCACTACTGGTATTACTCTCAGACGTGGGCGTGGAGATGTTCCACCGGTGACGCTGCCGAAGCAAGGATGCAAAGCCCCCACAGCTGGTGTGCCTGAGCACTACCCTGCACGGTCTGGCAGCCAGGCGCCTGCCGCCACCGTGCGCCCTTTGTGTCCTAAGAACCACTGCCAGCTCTCTGTCGTCCAGTCTCAAAAAGAAGGGGAGCCGGTTGCCCGCCATCCGCCTCTGCCGGCTAGGTGGCAGGTGAGGGTGGCGGTGGGGCGCTCTAGCTAAGGATACTAACTTCTTCCTTTTCGCTTCTTTCTTTTTTTTAAGTTTACTTATTTTGAGAGAGAGAGCGGGGAAGGGGGAAGAGCAGAGGGAGAGAGAGAATCCCAAGCAAGCTCTGCACTGTCAGCAGGGAGCCCGGCATGGGGCTCGAACCCACGAACTGTTGAGAACACGATCTGAGCTGAAATCAAGAGTCGGCCACTCAACCGACTGAGCCACCGGGCGCCCGGGGAACAGGTTTGAAGAGTCGTCTGCATCCGACTCCTGGGCGTGTCAGGCTCTAGCTGTGCGCCTTGGACAAGCTACTGAACTCTTCTGAGCCTCAGGTTTCCCAACCTATCAAATGAGGGTAGTAACAGCGCATACTTCATACTGTTATTTTAAGGATCAAGTGGGGGTGTTCCTTCTACAGCGCTTAGCGCACACGCGGAATGTAGTCACTGCTCCACAAATTGTCCCTGGTAAGTCAACAGAGTAGAGGAAGGGGGAGGGGGATAAAAGGATATGATCTAAAATTTCAAAATAAAGGTCTCTGTGGCCTTCTGCCGACCCCCAGAAAACCGCGGGGCCCGGGCTTCTGCAGCGTGACGGTGGCCGTGACCACAGGGAGTGCTCCGGGCCTGCGGTGCCCGGTGGCTTTGCCGTCACGTCAGAGGAGGGCCGGCTCAGGCGCGGTGATCAGGGCTGGGCCTGTTTCAGCCCGTCCCTCCTCTGTGTGGAAATCCGAGGAGGCTTCTGTGCCAGGTCTTTATGAATCCCGAGGCCTCATTCCCCGAAGTGGTTCCCCACGCCAGGGCAGGTGCAGCTGTGTCTCGTGCAGGCGTACAGACGCATGGACGGCTTTCACTAAAGGCTAGGAGTCTTGTAAGAAAACACTTAAGTCAGTAAGGTCTTCATGTACGTAAGAAATGTCACTGTGGCTCAGGCCACACGTCCCCACGACCTGCTTCTAAGAGCAGGCAATGGAGAAATGGAGGACAAGGTGCTGGGCGACTCCGGGGCTGGGGTGTGACTACCCTAACCACCCGAGGTCTGCACCTCTTCGCCCACGGATGAAAATCACGGTCAAACCCACGCGGTATGCCACCGAGGCCCAGGAGACACGCTTTCCTGAGGTTTCCTGAGGTTTCGGAGTGGGGTGCTTGCTACTTTCTATTAAAATAAACGGCAACGTCGATCATTGCCTGTCACTCGGTCCCAAGAGCAGGTACAGAACGCGGAGCCGGCCGAAGAAACTCGTGCCCCTTCCGCACGGTCTTACGGAAACTTGCCACGGAACGGAGGACCTTTACCACGGGCACAGTGACTGGCAGCGGAACCCGACGGGCAGGGAGACTCGCTCCCGGAGCCGTCGCGGCAAGACCCCCCCTGAGCGTTCCCAAGCTAGGAGTGCATTCCCCCCGTGCTCCCGCCAGCCCAGGGAGCCCGTGGGGACCGTCCACGAGGGACCCCAGCAAAGCGAGTCTGAAGACTCACCCGTGGGAGAGCTTCGCGGTAACACGAAGAGAAAGCACCTCTGCTCTAGTCGGCCCACTTTCTCACACTGAGCTCCGGAGCTCCGTGACCACGGCGGACGGGAGGCACCGCAGGAGAGCCCGGGGCGGGAGAGGGGGCCGGTTCTGCGAGTTCTCTTCGCTCTCCCGAGAAGGTAGAAATCAATTCGCTTTCCCCCTCTCGCCCCCGAGTCCCAGGAGAACCGTCGTGTTTGGATGGCCTACGAACGCTCAGCTTCCCGGCAGCGCCCCAGACAGGGAACGCAGCCATTCAAGTATTGTTCCTCCCTCCCCCTCCTCCTCCGTCAGGGAGGGGAGGGGCACACGGTTCCGAGGTCACGCTCCTCACTTAAAGGATCGTGGGAATGCTTATGGAAACACTTGGGACGGCTCCGCCAGCTGGAACCCCTGCTTCCTGCCAGGCTGCAGGGGCGGCGAGGGCAGGGGCGGCCACGGGAGGGGGGGGCGAGCGCGGGGAGGCAGACGTTCCGCGTCCTCGCAGAACAGACGGCAATGACCGAACCGTCCACGTCGACCCTGCGCCGCTCTGCGTGTTTCAACGACACCGCAACAGGGTCAGGGGGAAAGACTGGGAGAGAGAAAGCCGGCCAGGCCACTCTTCCACCACCTCCGAAGCACGCTGCTGCCCGACAGTCTGGGAAAGCAGGTTTTCGCGAGAAAACTCCGTTAGGAAGCTCGCCTCCGGGAAGCCCGAGGAGGCCGAGTGAAGAGAGTCTCCCGGGCGTCTCGGCGCCGAGCGGCGCACCCGGGCCCGGGGAAACGGACCGCCGAAGCTTCCCGCGGCTCTCTGAGGAGCCGAGGTTCAGAGCGGGCCCGGGGCTCACTCGAGCTCACACACCGAACCGGAAGCCGGACCCAGGGCGCTGCTCCCTCTTCCGCTTTCCCGTGCCCGTCCCCGGCGAGACTCGGCACAAGAGTCAGCGGCCACGTAAGACCGCCCAAGTCAGGAGGCCCGTTCTCACACACGCCGAGCTGTTCAAAGAGGGCACGACCACAGACGTCCGCCCGACTCCCTGCCGGAGGCAGCCTTCACGGTCACCGGGGAGGACTCGCCGCTCCCTCCCTTGTCCTCTGACGGGGGAAATGGCTCAGCTGATTCTCGCAGAAGGAGCAGATCCAGAGCGAGGGGCGGGAACCGCCTCCAGTCAGCGGCGGAACAGAGCTGCTCGCCGGCCAGGGTTCGTTCTTGCAGGATGTGACGCTCGGCAGGTCCCACCAAACCCGCAGACGCCCGAGGAGGCGTACGCGACACGGCGGCACGTCTGGGGGAGAGTCCTGCGGGAAAGAGGCCTTCCGGCCTCGGGCAAGCCCTCTGGAGACAGGAAACGACACATCGGAAGGTAGCCTCAAAACTCCTGCGAAATTTTATCGGAAAAGCGAGGGGGGGGGGAACTGCCCCAGTCCTGTAAACGCACATTAATTTGTATTTATACGAATGTAGGAAGAGACGGTATCGACTAGTAAAGTCTTCGAGTGAAAGGTCTCTTGTTCTCAAAGAATCCAGAATGTCAGAGTCCTAGTGACCCCAGGAGTCCCCCTCACGAACCCCCTTGAGCCTCTGCCTGGTCATCACCGGAGGGGACACGGCGTGTTCCCACACGGCGGTCCTGCCCCCCGGAGCTACCCCAAAGACGTGCCAGGTCCCGGCCGCGCGACGTCCCTTCGAATCCCTGAAGCAGCCCTCGCACACCTGCGTCCTCGCCCGGAGAGCGGCTCACTCCCGCCCCCGTGCTGCCTGTGTCCTGCGGAGGACGCGGTTCCCGCACCACGCTCCCTCAGCTGTCCCCCAGGGTCAACTGCACGGACTCGGAGTGTTTACGAGGCGCCACTCGTTTTAGACGCCCCCCCCCCCATGCGGCACTTGGAGTTGTTCTATTTTGTTGTCTGTTTGTGGAGGGACTCAAGGTCCCAAAACGAGTGCGAGTACTTCCCTTCAGCAGTCTCTCCAGCTACCACCACATCCTGCGCCCGGACATGAGAAAGCACAGCAGGGCCGGGCGGTGGCGGGGGGGGGCCGACCAGATTTTCCCTGGGCCGAAGGAAAAAACACACACGTTGCTGACAAGTCCAATAAACTGCTCAGAAAGTACTTCCAAGGATACCCATTCAGGAAAGGCTTTAAAAAAAGATACATCGTAATGAACATGTGTTAGAAACAGAGGCTAGGAGAGAGGATGCAAAAACAATTTGCTCTTGGGGCGCCAGGTGGCTCCGTTCCTTAAGTACCGGACTTCGGCTCAGGTCCTGATCTCTTGGTTTCCCTGCAGAGCCCTGCACGGGTCTCTGTGCTGACAGCTCAGAGCCTGGAGCCTGCTTCAGATTCTGTGTGTGTCTCTCTCTCTACCCCACTTGCACTGTCTCTCTCTCAAAACAAAACAATTTGCTATTTTATGTAGATTGAGCATTTCTCCTGAAACCCAACCCTGGCAGCTCAGGCCAACCCTCCTTGCAGCCAAAGGGTGGATCCCGATCCAGCCTCAGGCCGGCTGTTCTAAACGGCACCCCCTGGGTCCCAGCTGTGTTGCTAGGACGCGGGGTTCCTACACTAATGAAGTGGCTCTCAGCAGACACGCAGGCTGAGGTCCCCCAGGTGGAGTGGCTCAGAATTAGTGTCCCGACAGGTATGACTGCACTACTCCACCCTCCATCCTTAAGGCAGATTATCACATCAAGAAACATGCTTTCCACGACCAGTTAATGAAATTTAAAAATAAACGTACTATAAATAACAAGCGGGTTTGCAAGCTCTGAACGACCGAATCCCAGGGAGCTCGCCACGCATGTTCTTGGCTGTGCAGCCGGTGTGTCCGAGCCGGAAACTGGGACACACGGCACACGGGTGACCTGGGCTCATCGGGAGTTCATCTGCTCAATGGCTTTCGCTAGAAATAGAGTGAGCGGGCGAGGTGCCTCAGGAACGCCACGTTTCCTCCAGGACTCAGCCCGGGGGGAAGAAGGCTTCCAGGCAGAAGCAAGGAGGCTCTGCGGGCCCGGTGGGAGAGGGCAGCACCTCACTCAGCTCCATTCACTGGTCACCCATCGTGCATATAAAGATGGAGTCTCCAACTGGAGGGTGGTGATGGGCACGCGCCCCTCTTGCACGACATAACAGCCAGCGTGTCACAAACACACTAGGAACTCAGAACTCTAGAACCGCTTCTGACCCTCCCTGCGCCCACTCCTGCCAAGTGCCACAGGCCATGGTGACGCTGGGTGGGAGGCAGATGGGGGCCGCAGAGCAGAAGGCAGGGGCGGTGTGCCCAGGGGCCCTTCAAAATCATCAGGGTGGGAATCTCCAGGCGGGACTCTGTTATCTCTAGAAGCTTTGTGATTTCCGATTATAAGGGGCAGAACAAGCTAGAGTTTTTACACTTAAAAAAAAGGTTTAAACTGACCATTTTCAAAACAACAAAAACCAGCAATCACTTGTCATTTAGACTTTGGTACGGAGAGCAGCAAAATTCTGTTCTCGGAATGGTCACCCAGATTGCTCATGAAAATTAAACTCGGTGGGGGGCACCTGGGTGGCTCAGTCGGTGAAGTGTTTGAGCCCCACACTGGGGGTAGAGATTACTTAAACAAATACATACACCTGAAAAGTTACACCGGATGATCTGATTGGAAGGTGTTTCTGCTAGGGAAGGGTGGAGTGGGCGGGCACAGATGCAAGACTGGCCATGGAGATAAGCCATTGGTTCTGTAGGATAGAAATTTTCCACAATAAAAAGTTTTGTTTTTGTTTTCTTAATTTAAATCAGGCGATACCCCCTGCATTAAGCCCCAGCTGCCAACCAAGCCAGGCTCCAGCGGGCTTCCAGGCCTATTTGCCAGACGTTAGGCAACTTTCTCCCACTGGCAGTAGGGCCAGGAAGCACCCCCCGCCCACCCGGCCAAGCAAGGCGCAGAAGGAGCCCTTACACAAAGCTCCACAGCAGCCAGGCGCTTAAAGGACTGAAAAACACGGGGTCCTCACAAGTCGCCAGAACTCTCCAAGCTGGAGAGCCCTGCTTTCGCCGGCTTCCTGCGAGGATGCCGCCGGGCGCTCTAGCATCTTCGACTCTGGTTTGGTTTCAGGAAAGTTCCACTGCTTCTGGCTTTAGCTTGGCTCCCTCTACACATTACAAAAACACTGCTCCCTTGTGCTGCAGTGACTACACTCAGAACGGCACTGAAAGAAGTCTTCGTGATCTGCGTTTATTCCACGCACAGAGGGTAAACGCGTACGTGGCTAGCACTGGTTTGATTTCATGTCCTTTCCCCCTCAAGAAAGAAACCTAATAATTATATCCTTCTCTACAATGATTTAAAAAAATCCATTTCTTGGGGTTAAGCACCCAACTTCTGATTTCGGCTCAGGTCACAGTCTCACAGTTTCAGGAGTTTGAGCTCCACATCGGGCTCTGCGCTGACCCTGCAGTCTGCTTGGGATTCTCTCCCCCCTCTGTCTGTCCCCTGCTCACATTCTCTCTCAAAATAATAAACCTAAAAAAAATAACAATAATAAATAATTTTTAAAAATGATGTTTAAAATCGACCCGGCACTATGTAACAGAACGAGGTGAGCATCACCGGACTCCGGGGGCGAAGAGATGTAGAAGGCTGCTCTGGTCAATTTCGAGTCCGTGGCTCCTTTAAAGACTTCATGAGCCAAAATCCAAACAAGAACCCAGACGGACTCCAACTTGCCCAGCACTTCACAGGGAGGAAGCGGAGGTGCGGGGAGGCTTGGTCGCCTGGCCACGGCCGCACGAGGATGCAGTGGCCGCAGTGTGGGTGTCCCTTGTTAGGGAAGACACCAGGCCCCCTGGAGCATTCACGGTTCTGCCCCTTGTGAGGCCAGAGATGAAGTGACCCTCTCCGCGGACAAATGCACACACCCCGCAGTGTGGGTAAGACAGCTGGTGGGGTCACCCACTGCTCCCATCCCCCAGACACCCCAGGTTAAAGACCTCCGTTCGGATTTTGGATCACTGAAGGGCTTGGGCAGGAGAGTCTCCAATGAGAACGGGGCACCCAGGTAACTGGCCTCGCTTCCCCTGGAGCCCGCAGGCTCCCAGAGTTGCCCTCGAGGTCTGTCTCCATGCTGTCGCCTCCCCGCCCCTTGGCAACTCTGGCCTGAAGCCGACTAAGAGTCTTCTTTGGACTGACCCTCCTAAAATAAGGAAGGCATTTCCTCACCCACAAACGTAAACAAACCTTTACTGAAAACTAAAGATGAACAAAAAGGGATTATTTACAGAAAACACAAGGTGCCAGCCCTGTCTAGGTCATAAGCACCAAACGTTAAGACACACTGGATCCTGGCTCCATGGGCCGTCTTCCGAGGCCCCGGTTTGGCTTCTCCATTCACCTCACTGCCACTTTGCACCTCGCACCTCAATCTGACATAAAGGGGCCATCTCCTGGAAATCTAAACCCGATCCTTGGGGCCAAATAAATAATTTCGAGGAGCAGGTGACCCAGAAGAAATCTAGAAAACAATTTTGCAAAAACAGCTGCAAACTGGGAGAGAAACTTTTTTTTTCCAGGTACAAACCCCTTAACCCAAGGCTTTTGCAAAGGTATTACACAAAGCTTTCATGCAATCATACATTCCACATTATTTCCAATAGCAAAAAGGAAAACTAACCTTAACGCTCAGGGTACGCGAACTGCGGGGAACCATTAAATGAGCCGCTATGTGATCAACAAGAAGTTTGGTGTTTTAAGGTAGGTGAGAAAAGGGCTTCTGTGATGCCAGTACAGACAAGCAAGGACGCAAAATTTTAAATATGAAAGTCGGATTTTAAAAATATGCTCGGAGAAAACTGGGGGGAGAAAGAAACCAAACCCACACCAAGGTAAACGCGGTTTTATCCATGCGGGGGGACTTCTGAAAACTTAGTTTTTTATCCTCTTTATACTTTTTTGCATTTTTGAGAAATGAAATACGCACTCCCCCTCCCCTTTTCTTCTGCCTGTAAATGAGACGCAGGCTCTCTGTAAAAAGTTCAAGCACTACAGAAGGAAAAAGGCCCTGCCGTGCCACCACCCAGAGGACGTGGCTCCCCAAAGGGCAGCTCGCACTAACCACTGGGCTTCCCTTTACCCGGATGTTTTCCAACAAGCACTACTTTAAGAATCAAATATTTTCCTTAGAAAACCACCCGTACGATCCCATATAGACGAACCGTCCAGAGAGAAGAAAAGATCAGTGTTTTACCTGGGACAGGAGGGGAATCGGGGAGTAATCGCAAAAGGGTGCAAAGGATCTTCCGCGGGGGCGGGGGGGGGGGGATGACAATACTGTTAAATAAATTGCAGGGGCGGCTCTGCCAACTCTAAATTTACTAAGAAACTTACAAAACTGAGCTGCGCGCTCAAAGCCAGCACAATCTGTGATACGTAAGTCACACCTCTGTAAAGCAGTTGCAGAAAACCGAAACACGAAAGGGTCAGAACCGGAGGCCCCTCGCGGGCCGGCCTCTGCTGGGAGCGTGACGGGGCGGCCGGGCACCCTGCTGCCCTCCAGGGCACTTGGCAAGACCGTGTGGACGCAGCAGAGGAAGCTGGTGACTTCGCAGGAATCACTGGACAAACCTCCCGCTCACAGAAGCTCGTCAGAAAAAGTGCGAGAGCGAGAGTGGGGGGCCGGAGGTCGGTCCCACTGCACACGGGACACGGCGAAGTCGTGGCCCTGAAAAGCCATTCATAAGGCGGGGGCTGAGCTGCCAGGCTCGCCTTAATGACAAGTGGCGGTGGAGACGAGCACAGGCCCGAGGGCCAAATACCACACGGGGTTCAGGATGTGCTGTGTGTACGAAAACTGAGAACGCCGCTCTCATCCAACAGAAACTTTAAAGCTGCCTCCACACGCTGTCACTCCCTGGAAGTGCTCAAAGGTGAACAGAAATGGGCCAAAGCGAAAATGAGAAACAGGCCGGTAAGCCGTGTGGGGGGAAGGTGAGTGGAGGATCACACGTTACAGAAAAGGCACACAGAACAGAAACGCAATCTGGACGCTGGAGAGGACGGAAATGAGCACGACTCTTTTAGAAAGTAATTGGCAACTGAGTGTCAAAAAAGCTTTTAAACGGGTCACACCCTTCTAGGGAAAATGATCCAATAGTCTGTAACCATTACAGTGTTTGCAGAGATAAGCCTTTAAAACATGGGAAAATGATCTATTTTATGTTAAATTAGCACAGTTGGAAATAAATATTTAATCTCAACTTAGAAAAAAAAAGCCAACATCCTGGAGAGAAACAATATAAGAAAATATTAAGTGTTTTTCACTGGGAAAGGAAATTAAGTGATTCTTTTTCTTTTACCTGTTTTTCTGAACTTTCCAAATTTTTATAGACGTATTCTCCAATCTCTAAAACACCCATGATCCAGCTGCCGACTGGATTTTGTTCACTTTACCCTCTAGGGTTTGCACTGAGCAGGAAGGAGGCTTTGTTTCCCAGACATGAAATTCTAATACTGAATCTGCTTTCCCAAATTACAACCCACTGATCAAAAACGGACAAGCCCCAGGTCCCAGCGGGCCCCGGGGGGAGGGGGGGGTAGGTGGATCCCAGCCCTCGAGAGAACAAGCTCTTAGACTAGGAGTAGGTCAAACTTCAATCACCTTTTGCGAGATGAGGATTTTGTAGCTGTTGCTGCTTTGTTTTCAAGCAGGAGAGGGGGGAAAACCCAACAACGATGAATTTAAACCTTAGCCTAGAGAGACAGAGTCACTGGGCAGGACCGGGCCTCGTCCTTGAGGGGGCCCAACACCATCTAGGGAAGTTGGAGCCACAAGACCTCTGTGACTTGTGTGTTCTGCGGACACGGCAGTCCAGCTAAATGATTTCAGCTGGCAGATTCCCTTAACGGGCATGTTCCAGGGATGCCAACCCAAGGTCAGGGGCAGAGCAGTCCAGACGGAGCTCAGCTGAGAAGTGGCAGGGCAGGGCAGGGCTAACTGGCCCTGATCAACACAGCAGCCCCACAGGAGCTCACAAGCCCTCTGCTCCCCTGCTTGGAGGCCTCACCCAGAGTGCTGGGCCACACTGAGGAGCTGGGGCCACCGAAGCAATGTGCAGTTAATTCAAGTTACAGTATGAAGTTTATTTTACATTTAAGAAGGAGAATAGGTTTGGGGTGCCTGGGGGGCTCAGTCGGTGAAGCACCAGACTTCGGCTCAGGGCCTGATCTCACGGTTTCTGGGTTCGAGCCCCACATCAGGCTCTGAGCCGTCAGCACAGAGCTCTGTGTCAGCTCTGTGCTGACGGCTCAGAGCCTGGAGCCTGCTTCGGATTCTGTGTCTCCCTCTCTCTGCCTCTCTTCCACTCGCACTCTGCCTCCCTCTCTCAGAAGTAAATAAATAAAACATTTTTAAAAAAGAAAGAATTAGAATAGGCTTGAGGCTAGCTCTCTAATTAGGACACTCTCACTTGTATCCTAGGAGCTTCCTCCAATGTGGGAGAAGAAAGGTGCAGACAGAGCTAACACACAGGCCGCGGACGCCAGTCCCACACGGGGTGGGCTTTTCTTGTGGAGAGTTACGAGCCAGTCAACCGATCGGCCAGGTGAGTGTTAGGGGGCCCTGGCCTACAGACGAGGAAGCCAAATAACCTCCAAGTGATCACACAGAGGATGGGCCTGCGGAGCCTGGTTGGGGCAGCAGCCGTGGTGCGGGCAGGGAAAGGCAGGCGGGCAGCTCCGAAGGCGGGAGTCAACCCCCAAAACACCCTCCTCTCCCGCACTTTCCATCTGTGCGGTGGTGGGGGGGGGTTCCCCTGCAAGGCGCACTTCCCCTCCTAGCTGTCAATCGGTCTGAAGGCGCTGACGGCCTCTCTCCCTCCCCCTCTCCGGGGTATCTGATTCCTATTTTTCTACTCTTTGTGCCCCGGACAAGACGGTTTAGACGCTGAAATGAATCCATTACTTCCTGCTCTGGCAACCTCCTTAACCCACGAGGCGCAGAGGTAAGAACCGCTCCACGTTTTCCCTCTCTGGACCACGAATCAAAGCCTGGTGGCAGCTCTGACAATTCAGACCCAAGAAAGACTCAACGTGCTCGGCCATCCCTTACCTTCCACAAATGCTTTTTTCCTTCGTTCGACTGCAAATGATTTGCCTGACCAGTGGCCCGGAGACCAGACCAGCTTCACGCAACATGACCCCCTAGTCTGCAGCGAGTCATCCCTGGCCAACACATTTCCCGGGGGGACTGCTTTCAGTGTCCCTGGGTTCACTCCCTGGCCTTGCTCACATCCCAAAGCCTCTCCTGCCCGTGTGCCATGTGGATTCCATTAACTTTGCTATTTACTCTCCCTGCCGCCTCCCCCTCAGCCTGACAGTTAAAGTTTCCACCCCGATGGCCACTTAGCCACCTGTTGCTCCTCTTCTACCATCCAGTCTGACGTGCGTGTCACCTCTCTAGGTTCTGGGTCACGTCTCCTGGGCTGGCTGTGGCCTGGGTGGGAGAACCCTGCATCCCGGAACCGTCTGGGCACGGGGGAGATGCGGGGGGTACAAACAACCCCCTGCGGGCTGAAGGGGCCTGGGAGGGGCCGAGACGGCAGGACACGCGGAGGCTGCTCCGGGCTGCCCCATGCCCCCTCCCAACTTCCCCCATCTGGCTTCCATCTGAGCCGAGCGGCCGGCCCGGTGGTTTTCATTTGGAGAGGAAACCCCAGCAGCTCCGCCGCCACACACCTCCTGACCCCGGAGTCGACGTGAGGCCGACGGGCACAGAGTGCACTTGTGCTGAGCAGGACTGAAAGGCCACACTTTCCGAGGCCGGAACCGGGATAAGAGAGCAAAGTGGGGTCTCGAGGCTTGGTAATTCTGACGACAGCCAAGAAAAAGAAACGCGCTGGTCTGATGGGATGTGGACCGGGTCTGGCACTGGAGCCGAGGAGACAGGGAGGGGATTCTTCAAGGCTCCGCGTCCTGTCTCAGACCGGAGACGCCTTGGGCCTCGTTCCGAAGCTGCTCACCAGCACTCGAGACCGTGAAAGCCGCAGCACGTCTTCTACGCGAATTATGCTATGACGACACAGTACGTTACAAAACAGCTAAAATCAGGTTTATAAAGGAAACGTAAGGATTATGATTTTTTTTAATGCTTATTTTTGAGAGAGAAAGACAGAGAGATAGAGTGTGAGCAGGGGAGGGACAGAGAGAGGGAGACAGAACCCAAAGCAGCCTCCAGGCTCTGAGCCGTCAGCACAGAGCCTGACGCGGGGCTCGAACTCACAAACCACGAGATCACGACCAGAGCCGAAACCGGACGCCACCCAAGCACCCACATAATGATTATGATTTAAACCACAGTTATACTGACAAAGGCTTTCTGTGTGCTTAATATGTGTTAACTCATTCAATCCCCATAACTGGCCTATCAATCCTGTTTTCACAGACGAGAGGAGCGAGGTACGGAGGGTTATCAAGGGTCAGGAAGCCAGCCAGTGGCACGGCTGGAATGTGAACTCGGCCTGGCTCCAGAAGCTATGTTTGTAACTGCCACCCGGAAGAGAACAGAACGGAAACACAACAGCATCTACCTGTATACCCACCAGGACGTTAAATAATAAAAGGCCAGAGAGAAGTATTCCAAAATAATATTTTGTCTAAGTAGTAGGATTAAGGTAATTTTTTATTGTTTTTATACTTTGCTTATTTTTTCTAATTTTCTACAATTTACTAAGTCAGAAGGAGACCATGACTTATGACTGCTGAGTCCTTAGAGAAAAAAGATCTTCTGTGTGCCAGCAGTAGGGGTCACCCGGAGTCGGCCCCCGCACTTCTCACGAAACTTTCTCACGAGTTACTTCAACCACCAGCACGCACGCGAGTTTCTCCACCTGTGAAATGGGAAGGCCACTACCCGACCTCAGAGCCGGTTCAGGAAGAACGAGAGCACGGGCGGAGCTCCTGGCACTGGACCGGCATCGAAACCATCACACCCTCTCCGGGAGGCCCAAAGTACCGGACGAGGGCAGCTAGCAACTCTGTGATGCCCACCCCACCGGGCACGGAACACATACGGAGGCCATTCTTCCCAACGCCCTGGCAGGGGAAAGGACGAAGAGGAAGCACAGGAGCTCGCCCCGAGCCGCAGCGCCTGGAGGAGGCCGACCCGGGACTGGAACCAGGTTTGCCCAAGCCCGGGGCCCACGCTCCTTCCACGATCTCCACTTCCCTTTCAGATCAGGTTCCAGGTGAAGACAGACAGGGTATCACCATCTTCCTCTTTCTCGGCTGCTCCCTTTCCGCTATTTCAGACGCCTTAAAGGTCCAGGGAGGAGGGAGCACGCCTCACATTGAAATGATTACAAGGCAGTTCTCGGTATCTTTGTTCACACTCGAAACCTGATCCACCTGGTTCAATTATCCCCCAGCTGTCCTTAACTCCGTCCAAGTTCACAGACAGATTGATGCTGACAGTCTTGGGAGCCAGCATCAGCCCTCCCTTCCTACGGCCACAGCGAGGGGCAGTCTATTTTTCGGAACTGACTCAGGAGAAGACTGCGGTTGCCATTCTGGGCACTGAGACAGGGATGGTGTGGTGGTTTTTAAACATGCGCTCGGCCAGGAGACACCAACCCCAGCTGTCCCGCATGGGCCGAAGCTCAGCCGCGGGGGGCCGGGGGGAGGGGGGGGCCTCAGATGGCCCGGCCAGGCTCACAGCCTGCAGCACCGGAGAACAAGTGTACATCCCCGCACGGCGCTGGAGCGCTTCCAAAGAAGCCGACGGCAAGCCTTCCCCGAGCAGGACCATGTCTGATGGTGCCTTGACTCACCAGCAGGGGTGGGCTCTGCCTCAGGAATCCGAGCGTGTGAGCTAGATTCTAGTTCCCCCCGAACTCCAAACAGACTTCCTGCCAGGGTTAAGCAGATGCAGAAGAAATGTTTACTTCTTAAAAGTTTTTTAAAGTGCATTCTATGGTTCCTTAAGGTGTGGATCTGACATACAAAAAGTCCATTTTACTTACTATACACTCCGGGAATGTTACACTGCCTAAGGGCACGGGCCCCCTCGACCGGTGCACCTTGAAACAGGAGGAAGACCGCTTCGAGATCACTGAGCTTCACCTGGTTGTTCCACAAACAAGGAAACAGAGTCCAGAAAGAAAGCAGCTGGTACAAGAACCTTTGGAAGCAAAAGCCTTTAAAAACGATCCCTTTATACTTCCGCAAAGTCGGCGGACACGGAGGCTTGTGTTGGGAAAATCTCGTACTTCTGCAGGATGAAGGGGCGAGGGAAGAGACGTACCTAAAACGCAGACACACTCACCACGTGTATTTTGGGAAAGAGCAGTCCGGAGTCCACGGAAGATCATGAAAACCCCGGGGACGCCGTCTCTAACGTTCATCTTTGGAACAGCAGAACGGGATGTTCATTATTTGCAGGAATTCTCTGTGCTATTCCACGACTTGCTCCTGCACGCTGAGACCGCTCCCGGCCGGTGCCAGGGGAGACTGCAGAGTCAGCAAGTTTGCAGAAACCACCACTGCTCGACCCGCGTCCCCCTGCAGGGCAGGCTGACCTGCACCGAGTCAGCTGCGCGGAGGGACTGCCGCCGTTCGTTTCCAGCGGTTCCCGTCGCACTTTACGGCCTTAGCGACCCTGCAGCCTGAGGCCCCACCAGCCTCAGCAGCGAGCCGCTCGGAAGCGCCCCCCGAGTCAGTTCCCAAGAAGAAGTCCCCGTGGGATCTGGGGGCTGGATCACGGCAGCAGGAAGGGGAGCGGTGGGGACGGAGGGCGGAAAGAAGGAACGGGGAACGGAAGACTATGGGTGAGAGGAAAAGAACTCACGGCCACGGTCGGCTTACCAGAAGCCTTTGAGAAGGCGAGGGAAGGGGCGCCTGGGCGGCTCAGTCGGTGGAACGTCCGACTCTTGATTTCGGCTCAGGTCATGACCTCGAGGTTCATGCGATCGAGCCCCTCCCATTGGGTCTGAACTGACAGTGCGGACCCTGCTTGGGATCCCTTCTCTCTCCCTCTCTCTCTCTCTCCCTGCCCCTCCCCCACCCACTGTCCATCTGTCTCTTTCTCTCAGAATAAAATAAACATTAAAAAAAGAATGAGAGGAACAATCCTGTAATGGCAAAATA
>PITB01014008.1:0-47858 GCA_004024585.1 Paradoxurus hermaphroditus
AAAACATACAAAAAATAGTCCTGCCCTTGCTTTTTTTATCTCTCTTCCCAAACTTCAGGTTTTTCGATGTTTAAACCCCAACAAAATGCACCAACGTGAATGAACAACAGAGATTCAGTAGGGCGCCTGGGTGGCTCAGCTGGTTAAGCGTCCGACTTCAGCTCAGGTCATGATCTCATTGTTCATTGGTTCAAGCCCCGAGGTGGGCTCTGTGCTGACAGTATAGAGACTGGAGTCTGCTTCAGATTCTGTTTCCATCTCTCTCTCTATCCCTACTCTGCTTCTGCTCTCTCTCTCCCTCTTTCTCTTAGAAATAGAGAAATACTAAAAA
Source organism: Paradoxurus hermaphroditus (assembly GCA_004024585.1). Classification (NCBI taxonomy): domain Eukaryota; kingdom Metazoa; phylum Chordata; class Mammalia; order Carnivora; family Viverridae; genus Paradoxurus; species Paradoxurus hermaphroditus. The sequence goes on from PITB01014008.1 coordinate 332, forward strand.
AAAAAAAAAAAAAAAAAAAAAAAAAAAAAAAAAAAAAAAGGTTCCAGGCACACAAGTCACTGTGCCTCCAGAATATTCTAGAGTCACTTTTCGAAATAGTAACAGTTCCCAATTTGAAATTCTTTCCATTTTACCAACACAGACTGCATTCTATTGACTGGTAAGGTAAATGGATAATCTTACCATTTACCTAATACTTGGTTTTTCAGCATCTTTTCACACACCGCAATGAGCATGCAGCTATTGATTTTCACTATTTACTCCTCAGCCCTTCGGTTTTTGTGATTTCACTTAGTAAGGCTGAACTCAGTTACAATGCATTGCTGAATTAGTAATGTACAAGAAGTGACACAAAGGCTTTTTTAAATTTCCAAGATACAGTAAGCATGCTATTTGCTCAGTTCGCTTACTCATTAATCCATTGCTAAGGACATGACGGATACATGTGCTTCCTGATCTAAATTCAAGAAGAAAATGCAGGAGGAGACACAAAATTCAGGGCTAAGTTGTAATTTTCTCACTGAGGAAAAGAAACCCTGGAACATGTCAGTCCGATCCAGGATTTATGAGTAAGAGGATATAGTATGTTAGCCTTAAATTACTGATAAACTTGGTAACTCAGTGAAGCTTATTCCAAGACAAATATTACTCAAAACACACACTAATTTTAAAATAATGGCAAAAAAAAACCCAAAAAGCTTCCTTCTAATCTCTAGCAAATGAATAATAAACCAAAAGTTGGCAAAACACTTTCCTTGGATTGCCTCAGTGAGAAGGTAAAGGAGAAAAATAAATACGCAAAATGCTTTAATTTCTTATTCTGTGGATTTAAAGTGACTACTAACAGATATGTCATTTGCAAATATCTTCTCCCATTCTGTAGATTGCTTTTTAGTTTTGTTAATTGTTTCCTTCAGTGTGAAGAAGCTTTTTACCTTGATGAAGTCCCAATCATTCATTTTCGCTTTTGTTTCTTGTGCCTCCAGAGATGTGTCTAGTAAGTAGTTGCTCTGGCTGAGGTTAAAGAGATTGCTGCCTGTGTTCTAGTTGAGGATTTTGATGGTTATCTGTCTCACATCCATTTTGAATGTATTTTTGTGTATGGTGTAAGAAAGTGGTCCAGTTTCAGTCTTCTGCAGGTTTTTGTTCAGTTGAAAAGATTGTGGTGTTTGTTTTTTTTTTTTTCTCATTAGGTATTCTTTCCTGCTTTGTCAAAGGTAAGTTGACTATATAGTTGCAGGTCTATTTCTGGGTTTTCTATTCTGTTCTACTGATCTAAGTGTCTGTTTTTGTGCCAGTACCACAATGTCTTGATGACCATAGCTTTGTAATACACCTTGAAGTCCAGAATTGTGATGACTCCAGCTTGGCTTTGCTTCTTCAAGATTGCTTTGGCTATCTGGGGTCTTTTGTGCTTCCATAGCAATCCACATTTTAGGATCGTTTGTTCTAGCTCTGTGAAAAATTCTGATGGTATTTTGATAAGGATCGCATTAAATGTGTAGATTGATTGGGTAGTATACACATTTTAACAATATGTGTTCTTTCAACCCATGGGCATGGAATGTTTTCCCACTCGTGTCCTCTTCAATTTCTTTCATAAGTGTTCTATAGTTTTCAGTGTACAGATCTTTTATCTCTTGGTCAAGTTTGTTTCTAGGTATCTTGTGGTTTTCAATGCAGTCGTAAATGGGATTGATTTCACGATTTCTTTTTCTGCGGCTTCATTATTGGTGTACAGAAATGCAACAGATTGCTGTATGTTGATTCTGTATCCTGCAACTTTACTCAATTTGGGTGTCATTTCTAACAATTTTTTGGAGCAGTCTTTTGGGTTTTCCACATAGAGTATCATGTCATCTACAAATAGTGAAAGTTTCACTTCTTCCTTGCCAATTTGGGTGCCTTGTATTTCTTTGTATTTTTCTGATTGCTGAGGCTAAGACTTCCAATACTGCGTTAGATAACAGTAGTAAGAATGGACATCCCTGTTGTGTTTCTGACCATAGAGGGAAAGCTCTCAGTTTTTCCCCAGTGAGGATGATATTAGCTGTGGGTCTTTCATATATGGCCTTTATGACGTTGAGGTATGTTTCCTCTATCCCTACTTTGTTGAAGGTTTTTATCAAGAGTGGATTCTGTATTTTGTCAAATGCTTCTTCTGCATCTATTGAGAGGATCATATGACTCTTATCCCTTCTTTTATTAATGTGGAATATCACATTGTTTGATATGTGGATAGTGAACCACCCTTGCAGCTCAGGAGTAAGTCCAACTCTATTGTGGTGAATAATTCTTTTAATGTATTGATTGGATTCGCTAGTAACCTGTTGAGAATTGTTGTGTCCATGTTCATAAGGAATATTGGCCTGTAATTCTCCTTTTTAGTGGAGCATTTGCCTGGTTTTGGAATTAAGGTAATACTGACCTTGTGGAAGTTTGGAAGTTTTCCTTCCATTCCTATTATTTAGAATAGTTTGAGAAATATAGGTATTAACTCTTCTTTGAAAGTTTGGTAGAATTCCCCTGGGAAGCCATGTGGACCTGGAGTTTTGTTTGTTGGGAGATTTTTGATTAAATGGGTGGTGGGTATTAAGGAGAGCACTTATTGAGATGAGCACTGAGTACTGTATGTAAATGACAGAAGTTAAATAAAAACTTGAAACATTAAAATAATAATGACTATTATGAAACACCTAGATGGCTCAGTAGGGTTAGCTTCCAACTTCAGCTCGAGCCATGATCTCACAGTTCCTGAGTTTGAGCCCTGCAGTGGGCTCTCTGCTGTCAGCACAGAGCCCATTTTGGATCTTCTGTCCCAATTCTACCTTCCCCTCATCCCCCTGCAAAAATAAACATTAAAAAAATAAAACAAAATAAATGTTTAAAAAACTGACTACTAACAAATATAGCCTCTGAGAAATCCTGCAGTTAGAATAAACAAATAAAAGTGGCTAATTTTGTTTTTGTTTCCTATATTGAATAATTTTTTCTAGTAACACTTATTAACATTCAACTCTTTGGAAATACTTCATTGAGAACATCCTTGGTTTCCATGTGACATCCAGGAATTTTAGCAACAAAATGACATGCCTTGTGAAGGTATAAGAAAAAATGAGCATCCTTATTGCCTCGACAAGATCCAAATAAATATTTGTAAATCTTACACTGCCTTCTAGAAAGGTGATATAATCTTCTTTGTGGTGTTCATTTATTACATGAACCATATTCTTAATCGCTACTTCTAGAACACTACCTGGCCCCTAATGAACTTTCAATAAAAAGTTTGATAGTGGGAAACACTTCTGAAATTCTGTGGAGATTCCATTTTTATATCTCACATACAAATACTAATTTTTCCATATTTATCCCAATTCAGGTCAGTGGAAATACTGGAAAAGTTATCTGGAATGAAGCAAGAATCAAGGAAAAGTTTGGGAAAAGTATGGCAAACGTTGAAGAGATACACTGTCTTGTGACATCTCGATAGTGTCCTTCAAAACACAAAGGATGATTACATGATAAATATGGCAATGACATATTAGCTTAAACCTTTGCTAGTTCTCTAGTAAATACGATCTCTCTCCTTTGCAGTTCATGCTTCCTTTCACCTGAGATGCACTACCTGTTTCATCATTATTGCAACTGAATGCAACGAATACCCTTAAATTTCATAAACACTGTGCTAGGTGCTGCTGTCAGTGGGATACTAAGGTAAGAAGCTGAAAGCACAGGATCCAGTCTCTAAAAAGGAGAGAAAGACACATACACGGAAGACTGTGTGCCAGAGTGGTTGATGGTAGAATCAGACGGCCTGAACTTGAATTCTGGCTTTGTTATATATACATGATCTTGCACAGTTTACTGAACTCTTTAACATTACACCTCCCCGTCTGTAAACAGAACCACTAATAAAACCTCCTTTGCACAGAGTTTATGAGAAAGTTAAATGGCAGCGTACAAATACCTGCAATGTGTTATGCACTTCGCATGGCCAAAAATATTTGCGATGTTCATTAGGTGTTAAATGACTGGAAACAATAGTGTATAATAGCACGAAAGTAGAGGTGTGAACAAATTTCTATGTGAGTGCAGCTGAAAGGTCGATTTATTCTGCCTGGAGCGTACATGCTCAGGGAAGATGTCCCACGGTCTTTGCTAGGCCATGAAGTCAACAGGGAGAGGAAGGGGGTAAGACACCGCAGGTCAAGGTAACAGCATGAGCAAAATCAGAGGACATGAGGAGAAATGACACGTTCAAGAAAAAAACAAGTCAGGTGGTACATTAATTTCCTAAGGCGGCTGGATTAAAGTACCAGAAACTGGGTGACTTAAAGCAATCGAAATTTATTGCCATACACCAGGAAGGCTGCAAGTTCAAAAGCAAGATGTCAGCAAGGAATGCCATGCTCCCTCTGAGACCTGTAGGGGAACCACTCCTTGCCTCTTCCTATCTGCTGGTGGTTTGCAGCAAGCTTTGTCATTTCTCCACTTTTACTTTTTTAATTTTTATTTATTTTTTGAGAGAGAGAGCACACGTGGGAAGAGGTGGGGGGGAGGAGAGAGAGAGAGAGAGAGAGAGAGAGAGAGAGAGAGAATCTTAAGCAGGCCCCACACTCACTGTGGAGCCCAACGCGGGGCTTGATTCCATGACCCTGGGATCATGACCCAAGCCAAAATCAAGAGTTGATTTATCAACCAACCGAGCCACCCAGGAACCTCTACCATTCCTCACTTTTAGATGATCCACTGCAAATGGACATCTTCTCATGATATTCTCCCTGTGTCTATGCACATCATCTTCCTCCTATGAATGTCTGTCTCTATGTCCAAATTTCCCCTTTTTAAAGGATCGTCAGTGGCATCTTTTATAGGAGGATCTGGACGACCCATTTTAAGAGACCTAATTTTACTTGTAAAGAATCTATTTTCAAATAGGGTCACGCTCTCAGATATCGGGTTAGGACTCCATCAGTTCAACCCATAACAGGTAGTATTGCCTGAGTGTAGGATGCATAGAGAAAGAGTAATGGGTAACAAGCAGGCAGAAGTAGTCGATCAAATCCGATGATGCTGTGGAAGTTGCACTCTGTTTTATAAGAAACGAGCACTAATGGGTTTTACCTGGAGGAGCATTTTGATAAGGTCCATGTTTTGTTGTGTTTTCTTAAACATTTATTTACTTTTGACAGAAAAAACAGAGTGTGAGCAGGGGAGGGGCAGAGAAAGAGGGAGACACAGAATTTGAAGCAGGCTCCAGGCCCTGAACTGTCAGCACAGAGCCCAATGTGGGGTTTGAACTCACAAACCGTGAGATCATGACCTGAGCTGAAGTTGGTGCTCAACCGACTGAGCCACCCAGGTGCCCCAGGCCCATGTTTCAAAAACTACCTCAGTTGGCAGTGGTAAGGATGGATGGGACCATGGGGTACCTGGGAAGAAGGGTATCATGCATGGATATGACACTGGTCAGTATGACATGGGCAATTATACTCATGCGGGGACCATCCTGGAGTGGAACTTATGGATGAAACAACAGGGAGCAAATGTAGGAGAGATTTGGGCAACAAAACAGAACAGATCAAGCACCATTATGCATTCTTCCATTTTCTCTACATAGAGGTCTTTGAGGGCAGAGTCCACATGTGACTCATTTTGAACCCTTTCACAACATCTAAACCACGCCTTGTGTTTTCATTGGCTGGTGTTGCCATAGACTATGGGGTTTAGGTGACAGAAATTTGTATTCTCATTATTCTCATCGTGCTGGAAGCTGGAGGTCCATGATCTGAGTGCCAGCATAACTAGTTTCTATCCTATAGGGCTATTCTCCCGGCTTCTAGGTGGCCACCGTCTCGCGTGCTCATGTGACCTTTCCTTGTGGTGCAGGGAGGAAGGAAGGGAGGAAGGCAGTGAGAGAGAGCATGTGCGCAAGCTCTCTGGTGTCTCTTCTTACAAGGGTATTAATCCTATAGTGGGGTCTCATGCTCATGAATTCACCTACCCCTCATCATTTCTCAAAAGCTCCATCTCCAAATACCATCACATTGGGTGTTAAGGCTTTACTATACAAATTGGGGGTGGAGAGTTACACAAACATTAAATTCATAACATCATGCATCTAACACTTTGTAGGGGATTCCAAAAAATTAACAAGATGAAAGAATGCACTCACGGCATTGAGATTTAGGTTGCCATATTAAGTACAGGGCACTCCGTTAAATTTGAATTTCAAATAACAAATTTTAGTAGAACAATGTCTAATGACTAAAGAGTTATTTGTTATTTATATAAAATTCAAGTTTAACTGGGGATCCTATATTTTTATTTGCTAAATCTGGCAACCCATAGGTATAAATATATTTTTAAAAGCATATTTCCTAATGCAGCAAGACCTCTATACATTTGAGACCGGCAACATTTGGAACACATTTATACTAAAAAAACTTCATTGAAACTTCATTGAAAACTTCAGTTCATTGAAATGTAACTGGCCCTGTATTTTTATTTACTAAATCTGACAACCCTCATTGGGATGATTTGCTGATCAGTAGGATTGGAAGTAATAAAAAATAATAAAGAAAAATTCCAAAAAAAAAAAAAAAAAAGAATTGACTTTCATACACCAATAAAAACTGCAAGCTGTCTATTCAAGTCCCTGTCAGTACAAATGGTACCTTGCCCTCTTCCCACGGTATCTATAAAAGCATTTGATAAATATCATCAAATAAACATTTATTGGACTTCCAAAGGACTTTGAATTATGAGAAGTTGCAACAGATATGAAGAGAATTACACCTCTATTCAACTCCAACTTCCCAGGTTCTAGCCGACTCCAGACCTGCAATCTAGATTTGATCTAAGGGGCCTGGAGGTTTGGGAACGAACACCGAAACACAGAAAACTTGAACCCTGGAGGCTCTCAGCCAGGTCTGGTAGCCCACCACGTCCGCACTCTGGAGCACGAAGGCCACATGCACCCTGTGGAAGGCCGCATGCTCTTGGCACAAGGGGTTTGCTGCAGAGGACATGATCGGGCTTTAACTCTCTCTAACTCTTCACAGACCCCACTGCCCCATTGTGCTCGTGTTCTCCTCCAGCCCAGATCTCCTGCTGTGCACTGCGATAGGTTCATTCCAGGTGCTGCCTACCTTGTACATCGGAAACTCCTTATGGGAAGCACCACTAAGAGATTCCTGCACCTCCATCTGAAGAGCCAGGGCTCTGCTGTGTGTCCTCAATTTCTTTCTTCTCAGGGCTGACTCTTCTTCCCTATGAGCACTGCAACATTTTCATTTGACACATTTGCTACTTACTCTTAAGCCTCTGAGAGCCCCAGTCAGATCCTAATCCTAAGGCTTAATGCATTCGATGCAATGTTTATTTTGGACAAGATTCGAGATTTGAGTTGAAACCTCGAAAAAGCCAAGAGAAACCTTTCCTGGCCCATTATTTACTTAAAGTGATCCTGCTCTGCATCGAGATTTCATACATTAAGTATGGATGAGGCTTTTAGGACTTAGCTCTGAAAGCATTCAGACCCAGGAAAATCTCACAGGCGACCTGGATTTCTCATCAACCTACTCCCACACCTACAAACACAGGATGGTGAGGAGGTTCTCAGAGTAACAGTACCCACTGCATCATTTGGTTTCTTGAACGCTAAGTTTTCTCGCTTTTCCCTCTACAGTAGACTTCCAATTTTTGTGTCCTTCCTGATAAGTGGTCCCTGATGGGACATATTTTCAGCTTTCAAGTGAATGTAAGCTGAGTTTCAAAATGAAGAGTACCTGAGAAGGGGCTGACAGGGCTTCTCCTTCTACATTTCCTATAAGTTCTGGGAATTATTTTTTGAGTATAATATGCCCCTAAATTGAGATCACTGCCCAGTGAAGGTGATGCACTATATCCAAACAGAACAGCCCAGTGGTCAATACAGTCATAGAATGTACACAATGTTGGTATACTCCCAAACTCTACTAGGAGCAAAGTGTTCAAAGCAGAATTGTGAAAATATACACAGAATTTCCCTGATGGATGGTGGGGGAGGTAACAGACTAAATCACTATGGGAACAATAATGGATTTCCTCCCTTGAGTTTGGATCCTTTTCATTGGGCTAGTCCTCGAAATAGAAATCTTTACGACAGTCCTTCTTAAAACCAGAACAATGCATGCAATGACCTTTTGAGTGCTTCTCCTAGGATCCCATGAAACTTTTCTATTCTTAAATTCAACTCCTTCAAACTTGCTCCTTATCACTGAGATTTATTTTTAATCTCATCAGACCCAAATCACCTCTGTTGGTAAATTATTCATGTAAGGCAAAAGCTTTTCAACAGCTTTGACAAGACAACTTCGGAAGCAAAGTCATTAAGATAAGAGACCTCAGCGGGGTTCGGTTCCACAGTTCCTCGGATTAGACACAAAGCCTCCCTGTGTGAGCCATACTTTTTCTCCTCTCCTTCTCTCCCTTTCTACCTCACTTTTTTTTTTTTGTCTCTTTAACTAAATGTCACGCAGTGTAACAGATCACCACTTTACCACAAGTAATGTAGCTTTCCGACATTGTGCAAAACCATTTCACTTGAAGTATTATAAAACATTTCCGAACTTGGAAATGTAGCCCGAAAAAAACTAATTCATTCGAAGTTCAGAGAGGGCCTTAGAGACAGTGAATGTTAAATACAGGCTCTTTCTGGACCTTCGGGTGACAGCAGTAATGGAAGGGTTAAGATTGGGTGCAGTGCGCGTGTTTGCTCAAGATGAACACATGAGTGACATTCTCTAAAAGCACATATGTGCTTATTTAGACAATATTTCGTGGCTGCAGAATTTTCACGCGAACAAAAGACATCTGTTCAAACTTCAGTTTATCAGTTGATGACCTCAAAACCCACTGTCAGCGTCAACAGAGAAGTATCAACATAGTTTATCACGTGGGGCTCTGAGGCAATGAAGCTTAAGGGGCAATGTGAGTCGGGAGGCAAGCATACCAGCCAAATTATGATATTATTCAGGAAGCAGAACACAAAAGGGATGCGAAAGCTTCAAAGTTTCTGCCCAGCTGTTGAGAGCTTCTTCTCCATATATAATTAATTAATTCAACTCCACACATAATTAGAGGCAATTTGCATTCAACCTGGTGTTAATGATTCAACAATGCTGACTGTACAAGTCTGCCCTCCCAATTTTGTTTATTAAACTGGAAAAGTAATCCAGGTTTGGGAAAAGATCTCGTTTGTTCATGACTCATCCATTATACTGCTATAGTCTCTTGAGTATTCTAACGTGTCAAAGACTGTCTTAGTTCCCTTCTGGAAAAAAAAAAAAGATTCAGGGTACGGAAAGCTAAGGGAGTTTTTCCTGGAGGACATGGTCTTCCTGTTTCAGTAAAATCCCATTCTGAGATGATCTTGTGCTGAGGACAATTTATAGGCCCAGGTAGTGAGCACGACACCACCAGAAGGGTGAGGCAAAGGACCAACCAAGGCAAGAAGCCAGAGGGCTTCCCAAAGAATCCGTAAATGTTCTTCCGGTGGTTTCATGTTTTTCCTTTCTGATATTTTCCACCTGGGAAGCTTTTTAAATGCTCTTAAATAAAAACAAAACCATTTACTTATACTTGAGAGAGAGAGGGAGACAGATCACGAATAGAGAAAGGGCAGAGAGAGAGGGAGACACAGAATCTGAAGCTGTCAGCACAGAGCCTGATGCGGGACTCGAACTCACCAACTGCGAGATCATGACCGGAGCTGAAGTCCAGCACTCAACCCACTGAGCCACTCAGGTGCCCCTAACGCTCTTTATCCAAAGGTCACAAAAAGTCCACAAGCTAAACATTACCTCAGATATAGGTGGTTAAGCTCATAAAACTATTTTTGAGTATGTATTAATAATTTTACATTTTATTTTTTTAATGTTTATTTATTTTGAGAGATATAGAGAGTGAGGAGGGGAGGGGCAGAGAGAGAAGGAGGGCCTGGCTAGCATGGAGCCCTATGTGGAGCTCAAACTCACTATCCTTTGAGATCATGATCTGAGCTTAAATCAGGAGCCAGGTGCTTAACCCACTGAGCCACCCAAAGCCCCTAATTGTAAATTTTAAAAATGACAACATTCCAGACATAAACATTATGTCTGATTCCCGTTGAATATCCAGAGGTAGGAGTAATATTTGCAGAAAAGTTTTTATATCCCCTTTAGATCCAGTCCATCACTTTACTGAAGTTTCGGTCCAGCCTGCAAGCTGCTTTTTTCTCCTTGAGCCCAGACCACAAATTTTTCAGAGGAAAGCTCTGAGGTTCAGAGAAGGTGACTTGTTCAAAAATCAAGGGCCAGGGGCACCTGGATGGCTCAGTCGGTTAAGTGTCTGACTTTAGCTCAGGTCATAATCTCACAACTCATGAACTTAAGCCCCCACACCAGGCTCTGCGCTGACAGCTCAGAGCCTTGATCCTGCTTTGCATTCTGTGTCCCCCCACCTCTGCCTCTCCCCCTCTTCGCACTCTATCTCTCTCTCAAAAATAAACATTAAAAAATTAAAAAAAAATCAAGAGCCACTACCAGAGCCATACCTGGAAACTGGATGTTTCTACTGTACCTCTTTGCCTGTCCTTTTTGGTATCCTACCTGATCATGGTTCCAGAATCCTGATTGTGATGGCACATTGTAATTACAATAACCCTAACTATGAAACTTTTGCAATTCATGCATTCAAACGGTTATAATAAGATATAAAACACAGGATAGAAATAAGCCTCAAAATCGGTGGCCCATACCAACTGGTGATTTTTAAGATTTTCACAATATTTTTAAGCAACACAGTATGCTGATTAAAGCCATATTTGGGGACAATAGGAAAATGTAGCCACAGAATTATGATTTAGTAAGTAAGACTCAGAAGAAAACCAAGAACTTCAATCTTCTACCCAGCTGTTCAGAACTTCCTCCCTCCACATAAATGTGCTCATTAGAGTTTGAAAGATGGGGCAACTAGTTTTTGGTTTGAATCCAGTTTGCTTCTGGAATAGAGTATAGATCATGCCTCTGTCACACTTTTGGACTGGTTCCTGGCAACATGAGGTATTAACCCAGAAGATGGTGAGAAATCTAGGATTCTGTGATCATTGAATCTGATTTAAGTTTCATTAAGACCACTGTGGTTGCTAGCTGTAGATTACTGTTTATAATGGACTTTTAAGAGATCCTTTGCAAAGCTGTGAATCCCTGGTTAAAATATCCTCACTGTACCTGCACACCTCAATACTTTCGCAGCCAGAGGTAACCACAGACATTCCTAAGCATCTTGCTATGTCTCTGAAGCCCAAGCCAATCAGATGAAGCCGGGCGCATTAGGTGGTATGGCCAGAGACCAAACCATTCAACGATTACTGAATCCTTCCAACTCTGAGAAGCCCCATTCTGTCTTTATTCCCGCACAATGAATCACCATAGTGGGTCACCATGGGCAACGAGTGACCAACAGACGATATCAAGGCTCTGAGGCTTTCAGTATTCAAAACCAACAACCCACATTATAGAAGTCCCTCCTGTTCTCTTCTGTGACATATTCCCAAACTGTAAGGGATGTAGAGAGAGCACTAAAATGTTGCCATAAAGATCACGTTTTACCTCCTGATTCCTCTTGTCAAGTCTTGGGATCACACCCCCTTCTCTCTATGTTGTCAATAGGGAATAATGGAATGTAGGGGGAATGAATGGTAGGGATGTAGGGACAGAGATTCAGAGGGTGCCAGGAAGTTGACACATAGGCACAGATTTCTGCTTCTCAGGTCCAAACATCACAAACACATGCACACAACCACATCTTTCTGTTAATTCAGAATCTACACTCTTGCTTTGAAAATCATGAAGGTAGTATAGCCTACGATTCTGTAAATGCAAATCACAGTTTTCTCATTTATTTATTTTATTTTTTAACTATTTTTTAATGTTTATTTTTGAGAGAGAGCACAAGCGTGCATGAGTTGGGGGGCAGAGAGAAAGGGGGACAGAGGATCAGAATCAGTCTGTGTGCTGACAGCAGAGAGCCCGATGTGGGACTCGAACTCATGAACTGTGAGATCATGACCAGAGCTGAAGTCGGACACTTAACTGACTGAGCCACCCAGGTGCCCCATTTATAACAAGAGGAGCTTGAACTAATCTCTAAGATCAAAAGACAACAGTTCTAACATCTTTTATTAGTTCTAAAGATTATTATTAGTTCCTTAGTGAAACCCTATTAATTCTGAAATGCAATACCTTGACATTGCAGAGAAGATTCCTCTCTATGGTTAATACTCAGCTGAAGAAAGGCTATCATTTCTTGTTTTGGCAGTGTGTTTCAGAGATCCTGGCACCTTTTCAGATTAGCTCAACAAACATTTCTTCAGCTCCTTTAGGCATTGGGCCACAGATAGGCAATCGACCATTCCACATATATTTGAGGGGATAACATTGAACTGACACACGGATATTGTGTCTAGGCAGAGAAAAGGGCAAATATAAGGATGGTAAGACTTGAGTTCGGCAGGTTGGAAGAACCCAAAGAACATAAAGAAAGCCAGTATTTGTAGGGAAGCATAGTGGGAGACGAGGCCCGCAGGAGGCCAGGGTCAGGGTATGAAGTCCACGGAAAGACCAGATTTCTTTCTGATCACAACTTAGACTTTATTCTATGTGCTGCTGGGGAGCTAAGAAGAGTAGCATCTAACTCAACAAGACCGGTGGCGTGAAGCAACCCAAACATACTGCAAAGTGTGTGGCTAAGCCGAGTCTTAAACTTTGGATTAACAAGTTTGGGCAGGAGAAAGGAGAGTAGGGGGAAAAGGCTACAAGGGAAAAGAGAAATAGAAAAGAGAGAGAAGGTATTTGAGGGGGAAGAAATGCCGTGTGATTTTCATGGTGTTCTGGGGAAGCCATGAGGGGGTGAGGGTTGCCGGAAGCTAAAATAGGAGAGAGGACAGGTAGCAACGGAGACTGAGAAAATGTGCAAGTGTCAGAAATGGTGCTATTACAATCATGACTACCCAGATCTATAAGACACATTTGCATTATGTAATGCTAAGATTCCGTATTTTATTAGACTACACTTGTGGCCAAGGGCTTACATTCTTACACAACTTGCTTTTCCTCTCTGCATCTAGAGATCCAATAAATACCTGTGGCTTGAGGACCATTAAGTAAACCTCACTGACAGTTTCTGCTCATTGCTGCCAAATGTATCACCAGGGTTTTCACCAAGTCAGGTAGATGAAGAAAACTTGCAGGCACTGATAATTGCTGCTTAGAATTCACAGTGAAACAATGTTCTAAGGGGCCCATCTCCTCCCTTATTTCTGGCCTATGAAATTAACAAGGCATCCAATTTGTTACCATGACTTGTCTTGCTTGAGCGATGCTTTATTACCTCACCTGAAGTGCGAAGCACTTCCTTAGGGAGGCAGATTTCAGAGGAAATAATAATAACGGACATCTAAGAGCTTTACAGTTTTCAAAATGCTTTTTTATATATAATGTTTCACCCTCATAGCAGCTCTTTGAGTTAGGCAAGAGACACATTACGATTTTTACTTAACTTTTATGAAAAGTGACGCCTAGAGAGGTCACACGGCTAACAGACTGAAGCCAGGGTTAAAACCAAGGTCTTTGGCGCTCATACTTTTATCACCAGGTGCTTTCCATCAACTGACAAATGCATCACAATTTCATTATTTAGGTAGAGAAGGGCCAAGGAGTTTGCTATCGGCTATTCTTTTGTGTAAAAGATCTCTCTCTCTCTGGTCCTTTATTCCTTTTCTGAATAAATATTAATCCGGTGCCTATTAAGTACTACCAGTCACCGGGGATATGACAAAACCGAAAATCCCTGACCTTGTGTGTTTCCCTTCCAGTGGGAGAAAGACAATAATCAAGTAAATTACACAGAATGTCAGATGATGACAAGTGTCACGGAGACTAATAAAGCAGGGAAAGGAGAGGGAAAGGGTAGGCTGGTGGGGGAGGAGAGGAGTGCTTACTCGAATGGTCAGGAAAGGCATTGCTTAGACAGTGGCATTCGAGCAAAGGTCTGAGGAAGGTAATTTTCAGGGAACCGAGGGAATAGCTGGGGAAGGAGATTCCAGGCAGTTAAACAGCAATTGCCAAACCCTGATGTGGTAGAATGTCTGGCTTAATGGAGAATCACAAGGGATTCCATGTGGCTGGAGGGGCGTGGAGGAAGACTACGTGGAGAAGCAGGGAGAGTCAGTGATGCGTATGTTGTAGCGGCAGAAACCACTGGAAGATTTGGAGAAGACTTACATCATCTATCTTACCTTTAATTTTATATATATATATACTTTTAAGTTTATTTATTTATTTTGAGAGAGCGGGGAGAGAGGCAGGAAGTGATAGGAAGAAAGGGAATGAGAGAGAATGCCAAACCAGGTCCGCACTGTCAGCGCAGAGCCCAATGCAGTCTCAAACTCACGAACCATGTAATCAAGAGTTGAGCAGAAACCAAGAATCGGACACTTAACCGACTGAGTCACCCAAGTGCTTCCATCTGTCTTATTTTTTCAAAGGATTATTCTAACTGCTATGGAAAAAAAAAAAAAAAAACAACTATATGGAGAAGGTGGTAACGACAGACATAGCCAGATTCATACAGAGATGGTTGTAATATCCCAGGCAGGAGATGACATCAGCTGAGACCAGGGTGGTAGCACTGGAGGTGAGAAGCGGTTGGGTTGAAAAAAGATTTGAAAGTGGGGCCACAAGGACTTGTCACAGGATTAAATGTAGGTTGTGAGAGATGAATATTTTTGTTGAGTCCTCACTCTGTGCCAGGAACTTGGTGAAAGAATGATGCATGTCTGTGGACAGACACGGGTCCTGCCTTGTTGAGTGGCAAGTGGCCATACCAATCAGAAAGGCCTCCTTGGTTTCAGTGTTTCCCGCTGACCACATTCTTACCCATCACCCATCATGGCAGGTCTGAGGTCATTGGGCCTCGGTTTCCTCATAGAGGGTTGATAAAACAAACAAATAAACTAAGGGGGTTTTTAGTTCCATTACTGTAAGAGTGGGTACATCAAAAAAAGAGGAGAGGGGTCTATTTCTCATTTTCTTCTATGAGAAGAGACTGCATTTTTTAGAGAACTCTGGATCTCTCCCCAGATTGGAAATATTGGGACCAGGGGATATGAGTCAGCCCCCTCTATATCTGTGATTACTGACAGATATAGCATGTGATTACTAACGTGTGTCACAGACTCTGAATTGCAGTCAACAACCTACTAAAGCACTCCCTCCAATAGCCAGAAAAATGCGAGCAAGAGTCTTCTACCTTGGGGGAACTCCCTTCCTGCTTCTTTCCAATGCCGAGGAGAGCAATGAAGTGGGATGCCTAACTCTGCTGTTCTCCAACCGAGGCATAGAGAGCCAGGTCTATGGCCCAACCCTGAGTTCAGCCTCTCTGTGTCCTAGCGTGGTCCCTCCAAGCTGGTGAAAGGCCTTGTTCAATTCTCCAAGTCTCAATATTTACCAGTGCACCTGCTTTACCCTATGTCCCCAGGGGAGAAAGCTATACAGACTTTCACTGATACACAGTACACTCCAACCACTCATTCCCTCTTGTCACTGCAGCTGTCCAGTGGGGGAAACAAGAGAAGAACAATGGCCCAGGTGGAGCCCCAGGGAAGACAGTGACTGGGTGACTTCCTCTCACAGACTCTGCCCAAGGACATGTGTGGGAACTAAATGGCTTCCTCCGCCTCCTACTTTGCTCCCTCCACCCCCATTCAGGTCTCTCACTGCCTTACTTAGTAAAGCTGTGGCTTGTCACTCAGGCCCCTACCTTCTCTCTCCAGGGTCATGGGTGACTTCCCTTCTCCAAGACTGGACCCCGCCCTCAGCTGACCCTCTCAGCAAATGGAGCTTTTCTCTGCTCATGCTCTCTGTAACTGGTCCTGAGGTACAGGACCTAGAAAAGAGTCAGAGCTTAAAACAAAACAAAACAAAAAGCTAAACAAAACAAAAAAACCCATTATGCTTCAGTAAATTTCTGTACCTAATCCTGTGACACCACCACCCCACTTTGTTTCCCGGAAGATTCTTTTCTATGGGAAAAATTTGTCCCAGGGTACAATGAATCCCCGGTCCAGTAGCGGGCTTGGTACTGTTGCACACAGATGCACCGTGCCTCTTGAATGTGGTGTTTTTTATCCCATTCCTTCGGTCTTTGTCTTAAGTGGTTTCTGTACCTATTTTCAGGCATCCAGGGATATTTTTTCTCTTTCCTCTCTCCTAGAGATTCATAATTGCTTTGAACTTCCACCTGTATCTCTTCCTGTAGGTTCTGTGCTTAAAATGTGTAGATTATCAGATGGAGAGCCATGGTTACTTTTGGTATAGTCCTGTATTTCTTCCAGTGACTGGGAGGGTTTTTCTGGAAAGGCTTACACATGTTTGTTTGTGTGTGGGAGGAAGTTGTTATTACTTTTAAAGCAAAAATCTTCTACAGCACTCTCTAGCCCTTGCCAGAGGAAGTCACAATCTAGCTGTCTTTCTTCCAGGGGGAAAAAAAAACTCTACCCAGCCTTTCCTTGAGCTGTGGCCAGAGTCAGCATGTGGCAGTGGCCTGAGGCCAAAAGGGCTCCGCTACTGGCAGGGAGGTGATGACAGGCTGAGGGGGCTCAGAATTCTCTCATCACCCTTTCTGAGGGAATCTAGTCCAAGTTTGTTTCTCCCCTGGTTCATACCTTCCATCAGAGGCCACGCCACATGCTGACGTAAAATGGAGATTTGTAAATACACTGAAATTCCAAGGTTGTTTTCTCACAGTTGCGTTCAGTCAATTATAGGCGAGGAAAGGTCCTGGGAGCTCTTCTCATACACGGAAATGGGGTCACGCCTTAGAGATTAGGGGATAAAATGGATGCCGTAACCCGTCCTCCAGGTAGAGGCGGGGAAAGAGAGAGGCTTTAGGAGGCCCTTTGTCAAATAGTGGCTGTGCCCCGCCGAGTTCTTCTTACAGTGACACCTGCTTTCCTGAGAAGGTCCAAGATCCAAACGGCACCAGCCAGATATGAAGACAACCCTTCAACCTGTCCACAGCCCCTCCTGCGGCTGGGAAGTGGAATGGCTCGTCTACCTGGCTGTGTGCAAACAAAGAGGTCTTTCTCCACGCCTGGAGCTTCATGGGTTGGCAGATCCGGAAAAGCCTTCCTTTGATCTTGAGCTTTTGAAGGGATCAAACAAGCTGTTTTAATGGGTGGGAACGCGGCTCTGAAAATCCTACCTTTTCTCAGTCAAGTATTTCTCCTTCTCCTCCTGGGGCAGGTGCAGTGACAGGATCCAGTCTGCTTTCCAGGCGCTGAGCCAGATGTTCCTTCTTGCGACGAGTAGAACAAAGAAGTAAAAGTGAGATCAGGCAGAAAATGACAAGGCCTTGTCCACAAATGAGCGCGGCTGGGTTTGGGAGTTAGTTCTTGATGTGGTCCTTCCTGAAACCCGCTTTAAGTACACTGCATTTTACAAAGGCCAGAAATCAGCTACTCTGGTATTAACCGTGCGGATCTTGACTTCTCAGAGCTTTTAGATTATGTTTGGAAGAGGGCTCACCTTTAAGCAATGGGATTTGGGCTAACATCCTCTGATTTATGAGATACGTTTCAAACCCGTTTCAACCTAGGATTCCAGACTCCTTCCGAATGCCAAAACAGCCTTTAAATAACCACTTTTATTCCCTCAGCCTATGCTAGTCCTAGGACAGCAAAAAGAGAAAAAGAAAACTTGGATCATGGTTTGTTTCTGGAGGTGCACTGGTAAATCTCCCATCAGAGAGATATTTAATCCATTTCTCAAGCTCACCGGAAAGAAGCGAATTCAACACACTCTCTAATTTCTGGATGAATGTGTCACCGTTTCCTTAGAAATGTTTTCCAGAAACTGCCTTAAAATACCGTTAGGTAAGAGATGCTGGTGATTACGCCTCTCAATGATTCCATAACTGTTCAGGCTGTTCAGGCTGCCAGTGGAAGTTTTCTTAGGGATGCTTTTATTTCATTAAGCACGCTTTGGAGCTGGATAGCCCAGGATATACCCTGTAAACCCCTCGTCTCCGGAGATGTTCCTTGAAGAGAGAGATCCACAGCCGAAAGACTTAGGCAAAACAGGTGAGTATCAGTTTCTCCTTGAAATTCTCAATATGCATCAAATTTGGAGTCTCTTGGAAAAAACTGGTTAAATATCTTGGAATCCATATAGCTCTAAATTATCTGACCAGGGGAAATATTTTCCTTAGGATGATTAAATTTAAAAAATTTTTTATGATTATTTTTATGTAAGAGAGAGGGCATGAGCTGGGGGGAAGGGTCCCCAGACTGATTAATATCTCATGAAACATACTCTGAGGGGAATCCACTAGGGGTTATCCTGCCTTAGAGCATTGTCACAGGGTATGCCTTAATGGATTTCCAAGATCTTCCTTAGGGATCTGAGTAAGTAGATCTGGAGTAGGGACCCTGGAACCTAATTTTTAATAAGGACTCTCGGTGATTCTAATTGAGGAGGTAAGTTTCAGCAATTCTGGTTTTCTGTATATCTACCCTTTCAGCCCTCTGCTCGCCCACTACACACACAAATATACGTGAGTTATAGAAGCACAACATCAAATATACAAGACCCTTAAGGTCATAGCATTGATTTCTTCTTGGAATACCAAGGCAGACATAGTGTAGGCTGTGGCATTCTAGCTCAGATTGAGGCATACAACCTAAGTCTACCTTTTTCCTGCCAGACCTCTCAGAACACATCATCCTAAGAGCACAGGAGGTAGTACAGGCAGGTGGTTAAGCAGGCAGCTGTTGAACGCAGTCATAGTTTGGGATCTTTGTTCTACTGCCCTGCATTTTCCAAGCTTCTAATCCTCACCTATAAAATCAGAGATGATAAAAAACTATAGGAGTCGCTAATATAAAGTATTATACAGGACTAAATTAGACAACATACTATAAATCACTTAATATAATAGCCGGCATGCTTTTTAAGTGCTTGATAAATAGCTATTCTTTTTAAGCAAAGATCTTAGGAGTCATGAGAATACAATGAAAGAGGCAAAAGAGAGAGTGGAAAGAAGGCCTGTCTGTGGATCCCTGGAGAACGAGTCCAGCAGAAGGCTCTTTGTAAGGAAAACACAGAATAGGACATGGTGAGTTTGCCTGTCATCTTATCTGCCCTACTATCAGCAGCTCCCAGGCTCCTGTGGATGGAGTAGGTTAGCATTTCTGAATGCCTTCCCCACCCCCAACACCACCCTGTTTCCTATGGTTTGAACCTTCCAAATTCCCAGGCACCCACACCCCAGGCAGGGTGCACATCTCCACTTCCTCAGCGAACAAACAAATGCCAAGGCAGCACCCGAAGGGTTACAGCCGTGTTTCTAAACAAATAGGAATTGCCAAGGCTTGGTGCTGATATGAAATTATAATCAACGCATTCCCGGATTGGTAGTATTTATCATGCTGTTAGCATTGTAAATTTATACCATTGTAGATAGGAGTCACACAGCTTGGGGCCCCGTACCTTCACCTATTGTTTTCCCTGTGTTATGATAAATTTCCAGCAACACTTGATTAAAACTGCCAATTTGTTGGGAATAAAAAGAATCTCTCGACACCACCAGGACTAATTACGTTGTCCTTGCCAAAGGGGTAGTTGAATAATTGCATGCGATTATTGCACAGGCATGGCGCTTTTCACGTCAGTGGCAAAGCAATGAAGATTGATTCCCTTTAATTAATCATTCAAAAATAGCCCCCTTGTATCACTCCCCAAATAGGAGGGAGCATGTTCCTACATCTTGCTTCCAAAAGGTGCCTGGATGCAATTGGTTCCCTGATGAGATATCAAAATGTGTGTGCCTGTCCGAGATAGGAGGACCTTGTCTGTAATTGATTGTGGATCCTATTCTCCCAATTCTTTATCCCCAGCCCTGAACTCTCTTTGTAATCTTAACAGCCTGGAGCACATTTACATAGCTTTCATTAATTGTCCTCTGGCTTCTCATTAGGAAGGGAGGCAACAAGTCTTATCTGATGCCATCTAGGCTTTGCTTTGCATTTCTACCAACATGATATATTGGGCTTCAGTATTGCTTAGTGTTTGGTGTGGAGGATCAAAGTCACTGTAGGACAATATCTTATGAGAAAGCATTGAAAGACACTCTTATATATTATTTGGATTGTCTGTTTCTTGCTTTTACGACAATATTCAAAATCAGCCTTATCTATGCTTTGAAAACACTGACTTCTACTCTCTCAATTGAACCCTTTAAATTTTAAGACATAACAAATCAGCATCTTCAAATGTTGCCTTTTTTTTTTTCATATGCTCTTGTCATGAACGTGACTGACAGTCTTTGCTCTGGAAAAAGATTCAATCAGCAATATTTGCTGCTGATCTTCTATAAGAACTGTGCTTGATGTTTTGAGGCAATGCCACAGGAGGAGAACTGGACGGCTTCCTGATTGGGAAGCAAATGTGTGAAACAGGAAATGTCCGGTTTGGGCACGTCTCCACTTCCGACATCCTGCTCTCACCAACTGTTCCTTTCTCTTCCATTTTCAAAAAATATTATATTAATAACTTTTTAAAATATATAATCTAGTTTTCAACTTTGAAGTCACTAGAGGAATAAGAAAGGTGCCTGTCTTAGTAGGCCGTCTCCTCTGTTTTGTTCTGAACTTTCGTCTCCAAAGCTCCTTTTCCTTTCCTACCACCACCCTGTCCGTGTCGGTGCTGTGCCCCAAAGTCCTTCCCCTATCATCTTTCAAGGCTTAACCCAACCAGCAGGGACAAAGGATGAAAAGAAAAGGGAGACGCATCATGTGGGGATCACAGCAGGCTTTGTTCTGTGTGTACCTGGATGCCTCTTACTGTTATTTTTCTTTCTTTAGATTTAAAGATGTGTTTTGAACAAATTTTAAGACTTCAGTGGTTAAGACTGCAGTGCCTGGATGGCTCAGTGAGTTAAGCGTCCAATTCTTGATTTCGGCTCAGGTCATGATCTCATGGTATTTGAGATCAAGTCCAACGTCTGGTTCTATCCTGATAGAGCAGAGCCGGCTTGGGATCCTCTCTCTTCTCTCTTTCTCTCACACTCTCTTTAAATAAATAAGTGAACTTAAAAAAAAAGACTTAAATGTGTGTAGGTGGCTCGTGTGGGGCTGTCTTTTTCATAAATTATAAAAACATGGAGTTTGATCTCAAAAAGAATCCATTCCAAAATGTCGGGATGAGAAAACTGGGGTTCTTAAAGGTGTGGTTCTTACTGTGAATGTTCAGAAGAGCATTATAAAAGGACAGAGGGCAGAAGAGGGAAGAAGCAGGGTAGAGGCACAGAAATACAGCCCCGGGTAGGGACTCTGGTCTTTGGAGCAGGCTCTCTATTACCATCCCAACCCTGGCACTATACAGGCTTGCCCCTGAACTTCAGCATCCCCAGTGGCCATGCAAAAATGACAACTATAGGGTTGTTGTAAGAATACGAAGTCACACACGTGAAGCAATGGACACCAAAGAAATTCTTGTTTAAAGATAGTGAAAATGATAATGGTGACCAAAAAGCACACTACCTGCACTCCCATGTTTTCTAGCCCCCGGTGTTTCAAGGTTGTTTTTTGTTTGTTTTAATTTTTAAAATCAAAAAATTTTTTTTAAGTTTATCTATTTCAAGAGAGACAGAGAGAGTATGACTGGGGGAGGGACAAAGAGAAAAGGTGAGAGAGAATCCCAAGCAGGCTTTGCACTGTCAGCACAGAGCTTGACGTGGGGCTAGAATTCACAAAACTGTGAGATCATGACCTGAACCAAAACCAAGAGGTGGATGCTTAACCAACTGAGCTATCCAGGCACCTCAAACTTTTTGAGTGTTGAAAAGAACTTCATGAATCAAATAAATGTTCTTCAATTTCCTCTGAGGACTTTATTTTTCCTCTGAGGGTGGTCAGTCGGGAATAAAATAATGTAAGAAAAGCATCATCTGTGGCTCCAAGTCTTCATCACTCACTGCCCTCTCATATCCCACCACTCGATCCAGAGAGCAGAGGTGGATGAGGAGATGTACACGGGTGACCTTGAACAATGCAGGGGCTAGAGTGCTGACCTCCCACAGTCAAAAACCTGCATATAACTTTTGACACACTCCAAAACTCTAACTAGTAATAGCCTGCTGTTGCCCAGAAGTGTTACCAGTAACATAGTCGATGAACTCCTATTTTGTACATTATATGCAGTCTATACTGTATTTCTACAATAAAGTAAGCTAGAGAAAAGAAAATCTTAAGAAAATTATAAGGAAAATACTTTTACAGTACTGGACTATAGTTACTGAAAAAAATCACTTATAAGTGGATTCATCCAGTTCATATATATCTATATTGTTCAAGGGTCAACTGAGTATATGACAGATAGCTGTGAACTATAAATTTCAGTTCCTGTGGCTCTGAGCTCATGGGAGGATGTGTGGATCACTAGAACACTCAAGAAGCTCCAGGAAGGAAGTGTCTGTTGACTTCCTCCCTCTTGGAGAAAACTGGGAGTGACAAAAAGCAGCTTAACCGATCTGCCCAGCTCTTGAATCCTGCACCTTAGGTGGGATTTAACTTTGCCAACTGCCCTGGAAACCACCCTACTCATCGTCTCCATATGCTGCGATCCTTCCCTTGGCAGAGCTTTCCTGCTTGATACTATACATTAATAAAGAGCACATCATAATCTGTATTGCTTGGAGAACCTGTTAAAATGCAAATTGTCATTCAGGAGTGCTGAGGTAGGGCCCAGGATGCTGCATTTCTAAAGAACTTCGAAGGGCTGCTGCTGATGATCCATGACCCCAACACGAGTGGCCAGGGTGTCTGTACATCACCGTCCTGTCCTCTGGGGGTGGTGTCGACACCCAGACTCAATCTCAATCTCAGAACCATTTCAGCCAAGTGACCTCTCCATCCTCTGAATGGGTTTACGAGAGTGAACATACATTTTTCTCTCCAGTACATGGTTACTGTACGCTGTGATATGTCGATCACACCCACAGTCCTCTATTTTATTCTCTCACACAATCCACACTCAGAACTACCATGGAGGAGATGGAAACGCTAGAAGGAGACGTGGCTCATACGACAGTGAAAAATTTCTCCCAGACCTTTCCCCAACTTCCCTAGCTGTCGCTTCTATCTCGCTGCTGGTGAGGCTCCTCCTGCTTCTGAACCAGTGTCTGCTCGCTATTGCCCAAATGTATTGCAGGTAAAAAAAAAAACAAAAAAACAAAAAACCTTTAAAAATGCGATGGCAGTAGAGACAAAAAGGGGGGCTTAGATAGGAGAGTCACCGTAGAAGGTCAAACACCATATAAGATCATTTTAAATTCAACTAACAGATTCTAGAAACTCATTGTAATCGTTTGCTAGGGCCGCCACAACAACGGACCACAGGCAAGGTGGACTCAACAAAAGAAGAGTATTTTCTCACAGTTCTGGAAGCCAGAAATCAATGCTCAAGGTGTCAGCAAGCCTGGTTTCTTCTGAGGCCTCTCTCTTTGGCTGGTAGATGGCTGTGTTCTTCCAGAGGTCCTTCCTCCCTGTCTCTGTATGCCCCGATTTCTTCTTCTTATAAGGACATCAGTCATACTGGCTTAAGGCCCAAGCACACAACCTCATTTTATCTTAATTACTTCTTGAAAGGCCTTATCTCTGAAAACAGTCACATTCTGATGTGCTGCGGATGAGTACTTCAATGCATGAATTTTGAGGGGACACAACTGAGCCCATAAAACTATCGTTGTAGTCCCCGTGGGTTCCGCACCCAACGCACTGATCACTTGGCAGGGAAAAAGTGCTTTCAAACCCACCGTGGTGTTGGGTTAGAACCCCTGGAACCGTGCACACATTCCATTAGATCTCCCAAATAAAAAAGGTACAAGCTAACGATGAAAATAAAAGCTTTCGTGTTCGTGCATTTCTGGAAGAGTAGCTCTTATTTTGACGAGAGACGCTTGGGTCAGGCAGATCAGATTTAGACACATTGGACCGGATATCCGACATGAGAGGCACCCTCTCAGCCTGAGAGCGATGCAGGATCCCCACTGAGAAGGGTCAGAGCAAACTGGCCAGGCTGAAGCCTTCCTTTCCTCTGTTTGACCTCTGCTCTTAGAGATCCAGCCTCAAAGGAAACTATTTTTTACAAATGCTGGCATTTTTACTAAAGAAATGCAAAAATCTCTCTCTCTCTCTCCCCCCCCCCCACTCACTTCTTCACTCCCTCCCTCTCTCTGTCATACACTCACACACACACAAACACACACACACACACACACACACACACACACACACACGGCATACAATAATAGGAACCAGCCCTTTGCCTCTAAGTAATGTACCAGCATGTGCCTGACTACATTACCATGTTTTTAAGTCCTGAGGTAGCAACAGCTGATAATCAATATTCTAGGTGTAATCTCAAATTCTGCGCTGTTTTCCAAAAGAGTGTCAGCCTTCAAGGTTCGCATCAGGCAGGGTAAAGTTTCTTTTGATTTGTCAGTCACTATCACCCCTAGGTCTCCTCCTGCCTCTCTGCTCCCAATGTTTCTCCCACCTGCAAGGTCTGGACAATGCTATGTGATGCTATCAAGAAAAAATAAAGTACTTTCCAGCTTCCCAAATTGTCTCTTCTGGGAGCCTATTTATCAGAAGGCGCAATACAAAAGAGAGGAAGTGCTGTAGGTAGATATTATAAATTCCATTGGGGTTTCGGACGTTGAACCATCTATTTTATTCTAGCGGGAGATGTTTTCTCTATATCTGCTGATTGCAAATTCATTCTTTAATCTTTATACATGAAAAGCTAAAAGCAGAAAGCCGCGGACTAAAATTTTCTCTGTAAATTGTTGAACATTTGCAACAGATATAGAAAATCACAGTGTGAAAGCCGTTAGAGCTCTGGAAAAATAAATTGGAGGCACCACAGGAAATGAAGGTTTCGCATAAGGACAAGGAGCCAGCCAGAGTTTTCAAGTCCATTTTGTAATAAAGGAAATTACGAGCCACATAAAGCCCTCTTTGCAAAATTTACATTTTGATGGATAATACGCTTCTAACAATTAGTATGAAATGTTTCTGGTTTACCTACGACATGTTTCTAATAGATAGTCCACACGCGTCTTTAGCAGAATGTAACTGCTAATATTTGAAGTGCAGGTAATTCCTTGGTTCTCATTTAAAATACCATAATGCTCTCCTTGCTCCAGGCAGGCGAAAATAAAATCTCAATTAAAATAAAAGCAGGCTGGGTTCCAGTTAAGCAATGAACATTTAGAGAATTAACGCAATAAAGCTTTTTCCATAAAGTGCAGAGTCAGCACGGCGCAGGAGCCATAACGCCAGATTGGGATTCCAGTCCCCCGGATGGAGAAATATTTCACTTTTACCAGGTTCTTGAATTTCCACTACTTCACTTGCCCTCTCTGGGCAGTGGCTTCATCATTACAAAATGAAATGGGTGTGCCTAGCATCTCTGGGGCTTCATTCGGCTCAGAAACCCTGGCCTCTAGGATCCAAGCAACTTGTTGAGATCCTTGCAACACTGAGAAGTAAGAGCACTCGGAGGGGCTTGGTTTCACCCTCAGCTAAACTCACGAATTACAAAAAATACTACGGTGGCCAGGTCCAGAGATCACAGCCTGGCCTCTCTGTGCCAACCTTGGGCTTCAGCACTTTGCCCAAGGTAGCATCTTAGTAAGAAATAAAAGACAAGAAATAAAAAACACCTATGAATAACTTTTTTGATGTCCACAGTATTCCGTTTCTCTATTACCCTCCATCGTGCCTGACCACCCCCATCCCAGGGGACGTGAGGGTGGAAATCTGACCTTATGACGTGGACCTGGTGTTCACTCATTCATTCAACAAATATTTTGCCAAGCTCCACTTCTGTGACAAGCACTATTCTAAGTATTGGGATCATGACAGTAAATCGTAGAGACAAAATTCCTGTGGCACCGACATCTAGTTAGATCGACTCTGAATATTCATCTTATTTGGAAGTTGACGTAGACAAAACTTTTCCAAGGCTATCTTCCTTTCTAACATACAAAATGTAGAGGATTCAAGACACTGTACCAGGGGCACCTGGGCGGCTCAGTCGGTTAAGCGTCCGACTTCAGCTCAGGTCATGATCTCACCGTTCGCGAGTTGGAGCTCTGCGTCAGACTCTGTGCTGGAGTCGGCTTCAATTTCTGTGTCTCCCTCTCTCTCTGCACCTCACCCGCTCATGCTGTGCCTCCCTCTCTTAAAAATAAATAAACATTAAAAAAAAAAAGACGCTGTACCAGCTGTCATGATGCCTCAGAAAATGCAGAGCAGAGATGCTATGATCATCGACTTCATCAGACACCTGAACATCATACATCATTGCCACTGCGTCTCTCTGCTTCTGGCAAACATCTCCCTTCTCCCACAACTCTGGGGTTTCAGAGGGCTTCAGTGCGTTGGCAATGAACAAGAAATTCTAAGGCAGAAGGAAGTGGATCCCTCTGGTATATGTTCTAGTCCCGCTGTCGCCTTGTCCCCATGTGTTGTTCTGTTTCTTCCTTCATCCATCTGTTTTCCACCCCGTGTCTCTTTTCCATCCACTGCCAATCTCTGAGACAGAAAGGTACGGTAGAGCCTCAACTATCAATGAAAATGCACAATAAATATTCAGCTTTTTAAGTCTGTCTGCTTACCTTTGTGGGTTGGGGAGCAGATAGGGAAGGGAATATTAACACAAAGAAATGACATGATGGTTACAGCAAGTAAAGTAACTAGAAGAGGAAATATAATCATGAAACCAACTGCCCATTGGTATGAGGGGGAAAGAAGACCTTCCGAACCAGAGAAGCTGGTCTTGGATCTTCCTGTCCGTGACCTCCCAACAACAAGAAAAACCCAAGTATAGGAAAAGCAGGCTGGACCAACTATCAGACGCCTGAGCATTGATCTCAACTCCCATGTCCTGAGTCCTCGGCCAGACTTAGCTTCTATTTCTAGAAATGAAAACAGTTGGATTACACTAGTTTTCAACTGAGGCTGCACATGAGAAGGACCTAAGGAAATTTTTTTTCTTTTTTTAAGGCTGATGCATACACTTGACCCACACCAATGAAACCAAAATCTTTGGAGGAAAGGCCCAGATCAGAATAAAATGGCTAACATCCAGCCAACACTGAGAACTACTGGCTTCTAAGATCCGTCAAGAAAATCATCTGTGTAACCGACACTAACATTGGTTAAACCAAATGAATGAGCTCAAAGTTTCTAACTCCAAAACTTTATTATTCTTAGTATTCTTTCCAGTAATTTTATTTGGCTGTAAAACTAACTGTAGCTAAAATGGCTTTTCAGTTTTTCCTAAAACTTTAGAAGTTTGACAGAACTGAAACCAAACTTAACCCAACAAAACAAAATGGACATTATTCCCTATTTGCAAGATATGAAACTGTCATTCTAACCAAATGAATAAATAAAGCATAAGAAGAATCTAGAATATATGCCAGAGATCTGAATATAAAAAATCTAATCGTTTTGCATATCAGAAAAGAAAAAGTGGCACAAATATGTGTACATGCTTGAGATATAAAGGGTTGATGTCGTTATTACGTAAAATATTTTTATAAATTACAAGTAAAATATAAATAATCTAACAAATTAAAGAAGGTTATGCATCAAGCATGCATGATAGAAGAAGTTAAAAGCAGATAAATGCTAAATAATTTAAACCTGGTAATCATTCTATTTTGTTGGAGAACCCTTTTTAAAGAAATCCAATATATATTAATAGACAAATATTTTAATCTGACAAATAGGACAGATTAAATTCTTTTTATCTTCCAAGAAATAATCAAACACCGTATTAAATTACCAGGACTCCTGTCTTTGTCTTGTGATCAGGACAACGTTCTTGCTAAAATAGTCAAACCCCAGGTTTGCAAATATACAATATGTGCAAATTTGCTTAAAGGCCTGTAAGAATCTCAAAGACATACTCCACGTGAAAGAACATTAC
This sequence comes from Paradoxurus hermaphroditus, assembly GCA_004024585.1. Taxonomy (NCBI): domain Eukaryota; kingdom Metazoa; phylum Chordata; class Mammalia; order Carnivora; family Viverridae; genus Paradoxurus; species Paradoxurus hermaphroditus. Next base: position 28,417 of record PITB01014008.1, read on the forward strand.
CCATGTCATCTATCATTCAAATAAGTAGGAAGATAAAGAATTGAACGTTGGAGCACCTAGGTGGCTCAGTGGGTTGAGCATCCAGCTGTTGGTTTCAGCTCAGGTTTCAAGAGTTCAAGCCCCATATCTGGTTCTGTTCTGGCGGTGGGAAGCCTGCTTGGGATTCTCTGTCTCCTCATTCTCTGCCCTTTCCCCACTGACGCTGGCTCTCTCTCTCTCTCTCTCTCTCTCTCTCTCCAAACAAATAAACTAAAAAAAAAGAAAAGAAAAGAAAACAAACAAACAAAAAAAGAATCGAAAGTTGAAGTTTTCACTGCAAGAACAGAGAGAGCAAACAGCACACCGCCTAGGAGAGAGGTCGAACACACGGATTTAGGGGCAAGGAACAGGGAGGGGAGAGGATGGTGGGCTTGAGAAGTAGCTGGAAGGTGGAAGGAAAGATACATAAGAATCACCAAGGTTTTGATCATTTGAAAATCTTTCTGGATTAGGAGTGCCTCATGGCCCCCCAAACACAAGAACCAAGAACTGTAAATGACAAAATTAGAATGGAATTGAATGTGTTTATGAGAAACGAGTCACGGGAGTGAAAATCCTACTAACGTATATACTGCCTGCAAAAAAGATAATATATTTGCAAACATCTCATTGAAGCTGCTAGGGAAAAAAGGTACCCACTGCATTAAGGTTCAGTGAAAATTAATAACTGGTTTCTTCTTATTGTTGTTTGTTTCACTGTTTTGTTTTGTTGGGTATGTGAGCAGTTTACTTATGTTTTTTTTTTTCTCCTTAAAAGGTTTTAAACTTGCCTGCCATGGATTTTTCTACTCAAGGGGCTTTCTTACACAGCCTGCAAGGCAAGCAAACCTTCTCCAGAAAGTATACCGACCTCACACTGATGGGGTTTTGGAGCGCTGGGGGTTTAGAGCTGACGGGCAAGAAAGAATTCTTGAAGGTGTCTTTGGTCCAAAAAAGGTGGTTTTATTAAAGCATGAGGACAGGACCTGTAGGCAGAAAGAGCTTCACTAGGGTTGTGAGGAGTGACTGGTTATACACTGTGGAGCTGGGGGAGTAAACTCAAGAGGAAGTTTCCAAAGAAGACTCACAGATCACTGGAGGCCTAGCTATTGCCAAGCGAAGGTTGCTTTTCCCTCTGGCAAAGCCTTATCCTTCAGACAGTAGGGAGCTCCTGGAGATTAGGCTATTGAGAAGACTGCCCTTTTCTTGTAATATCACCAAGATATTTGTAAACTGGTGACGACTCTATCCATTTAACCCTGTGTTTTCTGTCCTTTCCTTTGTCCTTGGCCAGCAAGGAGAGCCTGAGGAATGTCACACAGGTCCCACCCGGGTGGGGTGGGGAATGCCGGCTTGTGCTGTGTCCTCAGCTTGCCTTTATGCTCTGGCATCAACACGACTTCCGGGTCCATTCCAGGGCCCCGATTTCTGTCGTGAAGAGGAGAGACCCTTTCTCTGTCTTCCAGAGCTATCCAGTCCCATTTATTCATACCATATATTTTTCTCCTAGCCATAAAATGGCATTAGCCAAAGTGAGACCGGTATTCTACCTAAAGATACTGACGGAGAGGTCGAGCACCATTGCTCAAGGATCTTCTCCACTAACCATCTCCTAATTTAAGAGTTTAAAAATATCTGGAGTTTTGGGTTTAAAAAATCATTTAGATAATTAATCAGAGAGAGACAATATTGAGTGTTGGATCCTCAGTTACCCCCCACAAACCCTGCTGATAGGACAGAACTCAGTTTATGGCTTACCACAGTAATAGAGAATACTGCCTTCACAGAGTTTTGGTAGTGTCTCAGAGGTGGAAGGTAGCTCAGAATCCACTTAGAACTGGAAGTCTGCATTAAGTTAGGTCTGTCAATGTGTAGACTCAATAAGAGGGTGAGAACCATGATGCAACAGTTTAGAACAAGTGATTAAGGGAGGAAATATCTTTCCCTCTACTCTCTTATGCTTAGTGATGGGGGCCTGTGAATTAAACTGACAAAAGACAGATTCACAGGAGAAAAACCTTCATTTGTTTGCACATGGCAGCCAGCAATAGAAGTCGCAGACTCACTAAATAATTAAAGGCTTACATACCTAATTTAGTTAGGGAAAGGGAGATTAGGAAAAAGGCTTCTTACAGGAAAAACAAATAGGTTTAAGAAAGACACGTGGGTTTTTAGGAAAACAATAAGGAGATATGGAAGTTTGTGATAATGGTTATCTACATACTCTGAGAGGTCTTTCCTACTCCTTCAAGACATAAAATTCTGCCAGAGACGGGATTTCAATAGGTTTTATTCCTGTTCTTTTTTTCTGGAAGTAAATCTGTCTAAAAGCAGGAATTCTGGTCAGCCTTATTTTCCAGAAGTCACTTTATTTTCCAGAGGTTTAGTTAGATAAGGGAAGCTTCGAGATGGCTTCTCTCTGCCTCTGTTGATTCTCAATTATCTCCACACAGAATAATCCTTATGCAAAAGTGGCATATTTAGGGTGGCATGTTTTGATCTCCTTCAAGTGAAAAGAGCAAGGCAAGGATCTCTGAGGCAAGGAATTCAAAGAATCTTGGGACTTTATAAACTGATGACACTTTCCACTGAAGAATTGATGAGTCTTCCTGCAAAGTCCCTGTAGTGAACAATCAAGCTATCTGCTTATGCCAGATTCTCTTGGAATAGTAGCTATGCTATAAAAGACAGTAGAAAAGTAAAGTCCTATTAATGTAAGCTCTATGAAGTGGATAGTTTAAGTCTTTAGGGTGTGTGTGCGTGCGTGCGTGCGTGTGTATGTGTGTAGCTGAGATACAGGGGGCACTCAACAAATGTTATTTCTTCTCAAATCTGTAAACAGTGCAGAAAACATAATAATTGCCTACTATTATACATTAATCTTGATAAATTTTGAGATTGCATTCAAGACTTTTAGTCTTGTGTAAGCTACGACCTATCAGATTTTTCTGCCAAGCTGGAACACTCAAATTTCCCCAGTACCAATTTTATGTATTTCATATTAGATTACCTTTTCTTCATGTGTGTAAACCATTTTTGGGGCTGGTTAATTATCAACCCCAAATCATCAGTAAACCAGTATGGGCAAGGCTGAGTAAAGTGCCAGTCAGCAAATCCCTTTATTAAAGGACTTCTCAGAGTCTTTTGTGTTTTTTTTAGAAGTAAGTTTATAGGGTAACATATTCACCAAATTTAGTTGACCATCAAATACTTTTTTGAACCCTGTGTCATAGGACTAATGCTCTACAAAATGTCTAAAGAAACAATGCTCCACATCCAATTTTTCCTTCAGGACTCTGGTCAGATACCTCACTAGTGGGGCTTTCCTCCATTTCCCTGTGAGACAGTGGACATGAGACGGACCAATGATTCACAGGGATTCTGTACTAACTGTAACTGTAGTTTTTATTTCAAATTCAAGTATTGCATTAAGTATTGACTAATATTAGGGGGAAACAATTGACCTCCTTGGCACCTACTGAGTACTCTGGATATTCTAGACCAGAACATGAAGAGAACAATCAGAAAGGTCTAGACATTCCAGGAGCTCTTGAATGAGCGTCCGATGCTACTAGACTATGTGGGAAGAATGACACAAGTGGAGTCTAGTGACTGCTACATACACCGATATTGACTGAGCCTGCACGCACAAGCCCAACAGCCATCAAATCAAAATCAACTGTATTGACAATGAAAGCACATTGACACATCAAGAAATTAAGTGTCAACCACAAACACCCACCTATTTGTGGGTATTTCATACACAGTCCACAAAATGACCGACCTATCATCTTCAAAAATGACTAAGATCATGAAAATCGAAGACGTAGGGATGAATTGTTCCACATCAAAGTGACAACTGGGACCAAGCCATGATCCTGGACTGGATCTTTTGCCGTGAAGACGTTGCTAGAATAAATGGCAGAGTTTGAATCCAGGCCTTGGGCAAAGGGTATTCAGAAGTTACTCGCACCTTCTCTATTGTTTTGAGATGTATTCCTTTTCTCCCTTGCATTAGAGTTTATTTACACATTGTCTTCCTGTCTAGTTCATCTGTTGTTTGACTTCAGGATCCACAGCTGGCTTAGTCTGCTAGCTGCCCCAATGCCTGGAGCATTGTAAACCTTCATAAATGTTTGTGCAAGACAGGCGGGGAGGGAGAGAGAGGGGAGGGAGAGGGATGCCAAAAGTAGACATGTTACCTAGTCTGCCAGACAGTTCAGTGGGACTAGGTTTCTAGATGACACTGGGCTAGATAATGATGGTGAAAAATTCTATCCTTGCTTTACTTAAAGTGTCTCTGGAGGAAAGAAAAATCATTGAAGTGTGTTTTTGGACCACCTTGTCATTAAGCTGGAAAAAGCTATTTTGTTGCCTTAATTAGTTTTATTGTTTTGACATTTTAGCTTTTTAAAGGCTTTGTGCTGGAATCCAAGCGCAGGATTTCATTGCCACGGAGCCTATTTTAATGAATGATTATTATACAAATGAACCTGCTAATAGGATCTTTTTTTTCCAGAAAACAAACAAAATCCACAGAGAAAAGCTCAAGGGCACCCAGTTTATATTAAACCTGTTTGTTGCTGTCTTCCATAAAAACCCCCCAAAAAAGAAACAAAAAAAAAGAAGACCAAAACCAAAAAAACAAACCTTGTTTCTGCTAGAAAAATCTAAATGGAGGTTAGGGTAACTGGATGCATTAGTAACGCAAAGTACTTACTGGTGAGGACTCCCCTGCCTTATTTGTTTCCTCCAGTGAGAAGAACAATGCAATAATGCCTGTAAAATAATGCATTCATGGAGGGCCCCGAGTTTGTGCACAGCTACCTTTTAAGGACACTAATTCTTGGCCTCATCTCTTCTTAAAACCCAGCCTTTTCTGAGGGAATCTGTCACCTGTCCTCAGTGGCCGTGCCTTGAATAAGCCGCCAGCCACGCAAAACCCAAGATCTCGCTCCTGAAAGAAATGTCCCACCCATCTGCTCATAAACAATGATAGCATTTGTCGGAGCTCAACCTCCCCCAGACTTCAATGAAGTAGCATTATCGTTTCCTAGGGGATGTCTGGGCTTATCACCCAGCAGGATTCCAGTTACAAGAGCACGGTAAACAATTAAACCTCATTTCCATTTTACAATTAGGTTTCACTTACATTTTACTGTGATTTTTACACGCGTCAGAGGCTTTATTCCACATCGTTACTAAACCCACAAACCGTGAATTTAAGCATCCCGTATTTTTGACATGTTATTCCACATGCTCAACGTCGGTCGCCTACATGTGGCCGAACAAAGGCTAAGAATTATCCAAGAGTGTGCCCACTGACTCTGAAATCTAAAAGCTAAGCTAAATCATTTACAGCGGCTTCGTCAAAGCCTGCGAGATCAAATGCAAATTTCCTCTGGTGTTAAATAAAATATGTTTAACGCATGTCATGGATTCTAAAGGTCTCCCTGGATAGGTTTCTGAAGGTCTGTCAGTTTATTAGGGCACAGATGATATCCATCAATTGGAAATCAATACTTACTGCTGAGTTCTAATTATAAATTATTGGGAAAATGCAGGCGGTAAATAGGCCAGGCATTTCTCGCTAATAGTTTGAAATAAAATTGGTTGGATTTCGAGCATGTGAGCCGAGAAAGAATTTTTTTCTTCGTATGCATTTGCTTTTAATCCCAATTTTTTTTTCAAGGTTTGGCTGCCAGAAGAACAATTTCTCTCTATGGATTGTTGCGCTTTAAATTCTGGGAAACGGTGCTCTACAAATCCAATACGATGATGCTCATAGGGAAATAACATGCATTTACATTTTATTGGTACAAATAGAAAGGAGGTTTTCTGTCTCTTTCCTTTCCTTTTCATGGTCACTTTACTCCCAAATATACAACAGTGTGCATGCATTAGCCTTTTAAAACATTTTCTATACAGAATTTCAATTGCCTTGCTTTTTCAGAGTTCCTCATTCTGCATTTATGCCTATGTAATAAAGCCAGCCTCCCTCCTTCGCGTAGAAGTACCTAAAAGAATTTTACACTCAGCAAAATAAGCTGAAACTTCAGATAGAAAAAAAAGAGGTTCTTTTTCACATGGGCTGTCTCCCTTCTCCACTAAATTCTGCCACTAATGTTATTTACAAGGTTGTTATTCAAAAAATTGGCTTTGTTTGCCTCGTCAGCAGGGGAGAAGGAGTCCATGTCCAGGACTAATTCTTTATACTCAGCATTTGCATTAGATTCTGGGAGCTTTCCCCGGTTACCTGCTATTGATTCATTCATGCCTTCAGGCCAGTATTTAGTGGGTGGCCATGTACCTTGTACCAAGCACAAATAAGACAGCCTCAGTCCTTATGGTTCCCAGAGTCTAGGAGTTAAACACGACAACAAAGAATAACACTCACTGTGGCAGTGGAAAAGAGTCACTTGGCTAGTACCTTGGGCATGTCATACAGGGTGCACTCTGCAGTCTTTTCACTATATGCACTGGGAAAATCAGGGGAGGGAGAATTCCAGACCGTCTCCAATCCCATTTCGCTGCTGGATTATGAAAAAGAGGTGAAGGGGTACCTGGGTGGCTCAGTTGGTTAAGCGTCTGGTTCCTGATTTTGGTTCAGGGCATGATCTCGCAAGTTGTGGGATCAAGTCCTGCATTGGGCTCTGCACTTGTAGTGTGGAGCCTGCTTAGGATTCTCACTCTCCCTCTCTCTCTGCCCCTCCCCAGCTCATGCTCATACATTCTCCCTTTCCCTCTCTCTCTCTCTCTCTCAAAACAAATAAACATATTTTTTAAAAAGGGGAAGACCAAACAAACAAAAGCACACAAACAAGGAAACCCAGAGACTCTGATTACAGGGGCAGTTATGCACCAGCTCACGAGAACTGAGAGCACAGGGCGGTACCTGTGACTCGAGGGCTGCCAACCTACAATCCTCAAATTAGTGATTAGGCCAGAGCTGGAACACCTTCAGATGCAAGCAAGTTACCTAAGATCCTACCTCTTCTTTTTGGCAAAGATTTCAAAGAAGACCGTATGCCTCAGGAAGTTATTAATAATTTACTTGTAGTCATGTGAAGATGGTAATTCTACTCACAGAGTCAATTATTACAGAGATGTTTCACATGCAAAAATAAAAACACCAGAACAGTTCAGGCCATCAGTTCACAACTCTAACCAAACATTCTATCATATAACATAAAATATCCACACAGCCACATACACGCACTACCTGCACATGCATACATGTACACATCAAACATAGAGCATGTGCAAATACACATGGGAATTACATGCATGGAAACACAGAGAGATGCAAACCCAAATATACCTATACAGAATATCATTTAAAAATAGCATCATGGTCATAACATAAGAAAAATTATGCCCTCACTACTCTAATTTCAATACAGTTTCATAAACATTGTTGCCACTAATCTTCACCAACTTCCCTCTTGGTGGACGTCCTCCATGTTAGTGACAACCCAAACATGGTGTCTATATCCCCAAAGCCCATTTAGGCTTTCTAACACCAAAGACTGCTCTCAAATCGGGTGACACTCACTCACGATGACCTGAACCAAAAAGCAAATTAAGTAGGAAATACAAGTTGAGGGATAGGGAAAGGAAGGCTAGAAATGTCTCTTGGAACCATTTTAGACACATTTATGCTCTTAATAATGACTGAAAGGTCCATTTGAGCCATCTTTAGTGAACGGACCATTTTAGCTACCTCTGTAGGTCAAGGGCAGGGAAGCTTCGCTCCCAAAATCCTTTTATGATTTTCATGAAGCTATATTTAGGATTTTGTCTGGATACAAAGGTATGGTATAAAAACATGAAATGAGAAAAGTTAGTTATCAATCCGAGACCCATTTCTTCCTGGCTGTGACATACTATATATGAATCTTAATTAGTCTCAGTTTCTTCCTAGATAAATGTCACGTTAATCCACCTTTGAGTTTTGTAATGTGTGTGTGTGTGCATGTGCGTGCACGTGCGTGAGTGTGTACATAAAAAAAATAAGAGACATGATCATTTTGTAGGGGAGGGAAAACATCTTTCTCTCTACCCACGTTACGTTCTCTGGCAAGGGCCCCCATAAGTAAGAGTGATAAAAGACAGATTAACACCAGAGAAAGGAACAGAAGTTTATTGACATGTGCATCGCGCACACACAGGAATACCTCATGATGAATTGATCAAAGGAGTTGCTAAAACTTGGACTCATACAGCATCATGACAAAAGAACAATAAATTTTTAGTGGATTAACAAGAAAAGGGAAAAGGGGCTTTGAGCTCGTCGAATGAACAAATTCTAGGAAGGCAAATATATTGGGGAAACCAATGGTAGGTACAGGCTAGTTTAAGCACGATTTGTCATGGAGTTTCCGGTGACTCTGTTCCAGGCTGACAGGGTTTAGAGTTGTCCCTGATGATCAATTTCTGTCCTTCCTGGTGGAAGAGAATCCTTTACAAATACATATTCTGCTTTTAGTCAAATAGAGGGAAGGCAGAGAGCTTTTCTTTCATCTGCTTCTTCTCAATTGCCGTCAGCTCAAAATAGTCATGCTAAAATGACATTTTGGGTTGGCATATTGTTCTACACTTCAACTCCATTGGCTATAAGGTACTAGGAAAATTCAAAATGTTATTATTGCTATCCCAATCATATTATCATCACACAGTAAACACAGTGCCTAAATACAGATGATTCGATGCCAGATCTAAACAGACAGAGATGAGAAGAGTCTTACCCTGCGCAGATTTACATTCTAAAATATTTACGCTTTGATCAGATTAATTCTCTCAGCCATAATATATTTTACCTTTCCCTAACCCACTATTTCAGCATTGCCTTGAAAACTCATTTATCAAACAGTTTAGGGGTATAGCAATTTTGCAAAGCTGAGATGTACTTTCTAGAGCACACCCAGTTTTGTGAAAACATAGCTTTTATATGTTTACATGAATACACATTAACCATGTCTGGCGAGAGGCGGATTGTGTTGCGAGCTTACACGCCCTGCTTTTTTTTCTTCCTCCCTAAGTTCATCATCTGTGGATCGTCACATGGCTCTTTCCATTCTTGGTCACAAGAATAATGATTTTTTTTCCCTCTCTGATCAGATACTCAAGCTTACAAATTGGATATGGTGGCAGTTTTCCTCCATCTGGCATGTAAGCAAGAGACTTGGCAAATGCGGGTTTTATATTATTCAGTGGTGAGATTGACAGTCTTGCGGAGTCAAAAATGGATACAGTAGATTCAGCTGCCATGTCGAATCAGATGGAAAGTCTGTCATTGTTTGTGATCTGATGAGGACAGAGGAGTCAGCATTGTGGTATTACATTCTCCAGTTGAAATCGAGAGATAGAAATTTATAACTTTCCCAAGGTATCATTTATCTAGCTGTGGTGGTACCCATGGAAAGAGTTACTCAGCCTTAAAGCATTGCATTTCTACATCGCCTGAAGCAATGAATCTCTAATCGCGGTAACCACAACTCTACCAGGCCTCACATGGACCAACAGATCGGCTCTGTGCCTCACATGTGTGACTGATGAAGTTGAAAGAAGAATGAGTTTTATAAATTACATAATGTGCATTTGATACATTCACTGGTGAATCATATAAAGTGGGAAGGGGAAGAATTTGTCCATGGAGGGCTGCACATTTGGAGCACACTAAATATTATCTGATAGCACTATTTTTCCCTAAAGAGAGGCATAAGTTAAAAAATATATATATAGTACATACATATATATATATAAATATGTATAAATATATATATCTTCAGGATAATCATTAAAATACAATCAGAAATGGGAAGAGTGTTCTTCATTCAAAGACCTCCATCACAGATGAACTATAACAAAAAAAGAAAAAGTAAACAGCCAAAAACACAGGAATTAATAAATGCATCCTGGTCTATGAGAATGGTGAACTATAAAGGTGCCATTAGGATAATTATAATTTTAATGACAAAATGTCTATCACTAAATTAAATAACTGAGGGTATAAAACTGTATGTACATTATAGCTTTAACTATAGGAGAAATATGCATGTATGATAAACAATGGTCACAAAATACATCGAAATATGTTTTAAAGTTATTACTGGTAGCAGAAATATCAGTGCTTCTTTCTTTCTGTCTGTAATTTTTTTTCATTTTTCAATTTTTCCTCCAATGGGTATGCATTACTTCTTTTAAAATTTTTTCTTTTAATCTTTATTTATTTATTTATTTATAATTTTTTTTAACGTTTATTTATTTTTGAGAGACATAGAGACAGAGAGTGAGCAGGGGAAGGGCAGAGAGAGAGGGAGACACAGAATCCGAAGCAGGCTCCAGGCTCTGAGCCGTCGGCACAGAGCCTGACGCGGGGCTCGAACTCACAGACCGTGAGATCATGACCTGAGCCGAAGTCGGCTGCCTAACCAACTGAGCCACCCAGGCGCCCCTATTTATTTTTGAGAGAGAGAGAGACAGAGTATGAACAGGGGAGGGGCAGAGAGAGAGAGTAAACACAGAATCTAAAGCAGGCCCCACATTCTGAGCTGTCAGCACAGAGCTCCACGTGGGGCTCAAACTCACAAACAGTGAGATCACGACCTGAGTCAAAGTCAGATGCTCAACGGACTGAGCTACCCAAGTGCCCTGGAAATGTATTACTTCTAAATTCAGGGGCAGAGAATAAGCAACATAAAAATAAAGCCCTTTACACTAACCTATTGTGGTGACTGGCTGGGGGGGCTTTGTATATAAACTTGCATGGTGTTATTTACCCTTCTTTTAAAAAATACCCTTCCATGAATTTAAAAAGGTAACACACTCTTGGAGGCATTTCTTAATTTTATAAAAATAAATAGGACCTGAACAAAAGATGCATACATTTCTACTTTCGCCAGTTTTAAGAGGAGGGGAAGGACTATTTCCCTTGCAATGGCCCATATTTCCCTCTCCGCCACACATCTCTGGAAGGTGGGCTCTGGCTTGGTTCCAAGGCAGCAGACAATCCTGCTGTGACTGACTGACCCTACTACCCCGTGACCTGAGGCGGCTAGGGAATTTCTGACTTGTTCTATTCATTTAATTCATCATCAAAACTTTGGCTCTAAGACATGTTGCTATTGAAATAATTTCACCTATGGGGTTCATTTTGCTTTAATCATTCACTTCAGCTTTCAATCTCTTCCTCTCTATCCCCATCAGAAAACTTCTTGAGCCTCCAGTCTGGCATGGAGATTAGCGTTGAGGGCTGGTGGTTCAATCAGCCGCTCTGCTTCATTACCATCCATGACATGATGACAGTATGTGATTTGCCCCAGTGCACTCTGAAGTAACTTGCTGTTGTGGTTCAGGAAGGCAGCAAGAATTTCTGAGAAGTTGCATTCTTGTTGATAACCTACTTTTTGCAACACTACATTTTTCACTGATTAGGTAGAAAGTTCAGTTTTTATATGAATGGCTCTACCACGAGACCAACATACATAGTTGTGTACATGGTCATGCTGGCTTAAAATAAAAATCTTAATTATCCTTTTAAAACATTGTAGGACTTGCTAAATAAATTTTTGCATATATTTTTATTTGACTCAATAGTGTGTGTGTGTGTGTGTGTGTGTGTGTAGGTATCAAAGATGAAGAGGACAGATGGAAAAACAATTTTTCAAAATAATGCTGAAATATATGAACTGTATTTGTTGCTTTCTACTTTTTGTTGTACACATGAGGCTACCTGACATAGCAAATTCCTCCGCAGGAATCACATATGTGCCTTTAGCATTTAAGGTAAGATGACAGACTCTCACCCTAAGTTTTTGTTTCCATTGGTCGCCTACAGGCAGGGAAAGCACATTATGTTTTCAACCCAATTACCTTAATTTCACAGAGATCCAGTCATGACCTCCAGAAAGGTCTTGGAGTGATGAGACCTTACTTGATCTCAAAGATACGGTGCCATTTATATGACTTTCTTTTGGATCTATTGGCACAACTCTCTCTTCATACCCAGCTCCAGAAATGAATGATATAGAATTCTGCAGGACACCAAACCACTATTCTTTAGTTAATTGCCTTTTTTTTCTATACTTCCACTTCAAATGCAAGCAGTTTTTCCTGAGTTATTTTCTTGGCTTAACTGTGTATCTTTCATAAGCAGTCACTGGCCAAACAGAGCCCTAAGCACATATAGATTTATTATGCTTCTTTCTATGGTAACTTGTTCTTTATTCCTTATCTGAACCTTGTAACTTAAAATGGGGTCCTCTCTGAATTAAAATTATTGGGGAAACATAAAAAAGAACATGACTACATCATTTCTGCCTTGATAACATATGATACTTAGCATTAAAAAATGCTAGAAAATAGGTCACCACTCTGGGGAACACATTTTTCTGTAGACATAGTAAGCATGATAATTCTTGTTGAAATTTGGTATCTTGCTGGTGTTGAACTTGTTTTTGGCAACGAGCAGGTTTCTTGTAACCTGTCCCATCTCACTTAGTCACCACGAACAAGCCCATCCACTTTCTCCACATCAACAGAGCCAACTTTTAGATTAAAAAAAAAAAAAGGAATTTATAGTAGATGGAGTTGGAACGCATTCTACTGCAAAAGTTAGAACAAATGCATTATCTAAACTTTTCTGAAAGATGCACTACTTAATTCTAAATCAATTCAACTGAAAAGTTTCATGAAGCTAGATATAATGCATTTGAAATCGATGCTAAGCAAAATGGGCCTTTAGAAAGTAACTAAGCTTGGAAAAGGAGAAAATCTGATGAAATGCCTAAGAATCAATGCATAGCTCTTGAGAAGCGTCACCCAGTTCAGTGTTTACCGCAGAGCAGAAAGCAGTGCCCTGGAGTTCACTGCTTGGGTTCAGATCCCGTCTCTGTCTCCTACTCCAAGAATCTGGAAAACTGATTTAATCTCTCTTAGCCTCAGGTCATCATTGGTAGAATGGGACCAATAATCTCTCTTACCTCAGAGGGTGATGCAGATTAAATTAACACAGGTAAAGCACCTAGACAATTACCCAATACGTGGTAAGTACCTCATAATTATCATTCACTATTCCAGATCGGGTAAAATTCCATGACTAAAACAGGTAATTGGTTACCTGATGTTAGTAGAAAAAATAAATCATATGATTATTTTGATTTATACCAAGTGTTGCTCTCTGCTTGACAAAATGGGAGAACCAGTTGATTTTTGTTGGATGTCGTTTTCTGTTGTTAAGAGACATAGTCATTTTGATCTCTGTCATTGAAGCCTCTTCTAAAGCAGGTGAGTTTTAAGATATTACTATGAGAAACCAAATGTACAGGTGGTATGAAATTTGGAACTTAAATTTTCATCAGTGGACTAGTATCTCCCCCTGACTGGCAGACAATAGAAATAAGCTTTTATTTCTGGCTACCTATACTAATTTACTGATAGATTGAGGTTTGTGCACCTCAAAAGGAAAATCTTGTGGGACAGTTGACAGAGAGTATGACCAAGGAAATCATCAGAGGCAACTTAGAAAAACTTGGTGACTGGACTCATTTAGCCCAAAAGCAAAGAAACACAATTGTTGTAAATAAATGCATGCAATAATGAGATGACTTTTTTTCACCAGAAAAGGTACTAAGAAAGATGTTGAAGAGAATCTGCTAAGAGTAATTTGCCTCTAATAATAATTCAAGGTAAACTGTAGAGTGCCTCAGTTATGGGTGTTCTTTGACTTGTGCAAGGTCATGGATACTCTTTGACCCTGAAAACTTGATAACCAAAAATAAATACCTTTAAAACAAATGAGGGGCACCTGGGTGACTCAGTCAGTTAAGTGTCTGACTTCAGCTATGGTCATGATCTAATGGATCATGAGTTCAGACCCCATGTCGGGGGCTGTGCTGACAGCTCAGAGTGTGGAGCTGCTTCAGATTCTGTGTCTCCTTCCCTCTTTGCCCCTTCCTCTCTCAATCTCTCTTATGTCTCTCTCTCTCTCAAAAATAAATAACAAACATTAAAAAAATTTTTAATGACCCATGAAAAATAATAATGATGGTAGAGGGTGATTGAGGTTTAAATCAACCCAAAAGACATTAGAAATGACAGAGAGTCTCTATTCATAAAATGCTGTGTATTTTGAATATTTGCTCAGAGGCAAGAGAACAAGATAGTGACAAGATGATGGTAGAAGATGCAGAGGATCTAGCCCTCAAAACTTCTGTAGGTTGATAGCCCCTAAGTTTTCCCTTCTTGGTAGAGAAAGGGAAGTCAACTACTTAACGTGAATTGTTTTCTACTGGTGAATCTCACCTAGGATCAGGCACAAAAGTCAACTCTGCAGTTCAATGACCACGAACCAGGCACAAATCAGATGCTTTAGAACCATGAGGTTGCTGTAGGACACTCAGCTCATTATTAATGTGACAGGAACAAAATTTATCACCATAAACTCTGGCGGGCCAAAGCGCAGACTCTACTGATTGTCTGCAACTCAACCCATCTTTGTTCCTTCTCTTCTACAAAGTCAAATGGCAGAAGACATAAGATTGCCAAGTCAAAGTAATCTTAGTCACTTCCTGTTTTTTTTTTCTTTTTGGGGAATACAGAAAAATTCAAAAATTTCTCCCAGTCACTCCTCTTTCCCCCCTTTTTTCTTTTCTCTCCAAGAGGAGGTTATAAAAGGAACTTCCAAGAGGAAATCACCAGCAAAAAGTCTTCTTTTTGGCTTTAACTGAGATACACACTCGCCAGTGGCTTTTGGTGGTTGCCATCTATTCCCACTGGCAAATGGTGAGATGCCCCCAGGGTCAAAGCTGAAAAATACGAACACTTTGAGTCTTCCTCATTTCAAATCTTAGCCTGCCTACGTTCGCCTGCCTCCTTAGAGACACACTCATACCCTCCTGAAGGAGTAAGGAGTTTAGATCCCTCTCCTACAGTGTTTCTTGGTGACAATCCATCTTACCATACTTCCTTCGGTACCGTAATATTGGTATAACAGATACAAGCCTCCTCTTTTAGATCTTACTATATTAAACATCTCCGTATCCATACACTTATTTTAGAAACAACTTGAAAGGGCACACTACTCCAAGCACATATTTAGCCAATTGCGCACACCAGAAATTTCCTACAGTTACATATGCATACATCTATACATCTTTACTCATCAAGGCATGACATCTACGTATCTCTGCTCATGAACGTAGAACAGAGATATCTATAAATATATATGCAAATAGTGCCACTTATTCTATTAGGTTACCGCCTCCAAATTGCCATTTAACTTACATTTAAATATTAAATATTTAAATAAGATGGCTTAATACCACAACCACGTTGGTGTAGAGTTGATTTTTGGAAATAGGTACAAAGGGCAGTGTAGTGTCGTGGTGTACAGACAAACTGTGGAACCAGATTTGAAACCTAGCTCCATTGCCTACTAAGAGTACAGTCTGAGGCCTATTGCTTAATTTCTCTGTGCATAGTATCCTTAATGAGAAATTAAGAATAATAATCGTGCCTGCTTTATAAGAGAGTTGTGTAGATTAAAAGGGATAATACCCATGAAGTGCTTGGAGTAGTATCTGATGTAAAGTAACTGTGACCAAAGTTTACTGATAGTTTTCTTCTGGAAGCACAAAAGACACACTGTGACTCAAGGAAAGTATACATCCTTTATGACTATACCCAATCTTGTCTGGATAACATCCCTTGAGGTCAGAACTGCAGGGGATGTCTTAAAGGCAAACCAGTCACCTCTTCGGATAGGTTTCAAGCGATGAGTTTGTGTAACAAGGTATAAGCAAAAACGGGGTCACCTTGATGTTCACAATCTTCTATGTCTTTTCCAGCACAGCAACAAGAAAAACAGCTTTAAAAAGGATGGGAATTGTTCAATGACTTGTGTCATTCTCAATAGTGAAGTTAGAAAGATATCAGTAATTGCTTACATTAATTTACAGCTTTCAATTTTGTAAAGGAGCCACGGTAGTTTCCTAGGGGTGCTAAAACAAAGTGCCACCCACTGAGCAGCTTAGAACAAGAGAAATTGTTTTGTCTCACAGTTCAGGTACCTTCCTCTAGATATCCAAGATTAAGGTGCTGGTGAGGTTGGTTCCATCCGAGAGCTTTGAGGGAGAATCTCCCCTCCTTCTAGTGATCATGGATGATATTTGGCAGTCCTCAGCTTGTGAATAAATCCCTCCAATCTGTGCCTCATGTTCACAAACATTTTCTCCAAATTTCCATCCCTTTACATGCTCATCTGCTTATAAGAAGGCCACTAGCATCAGATTAGGGGACCAGCCTACTCCAGGATGATATCATCTGAACTTATTATATTTGCAAAGACCTTATATCCAAATAAAGTCATGTTCTAAGATACTGGGGGCTCAGACTTCAACATTATCTTTTTGGGGGAGACACAATCCAATGCCTAATAGCAATTTAACAGCATTCATAAAGTAAGAAGCATTATTCCCACTTTACATATAGAAAGAACAGAAGGCTTTAATAATGACAGTGTCTTGTGCTGGATGACACAGCTATTTCTTGGGTTAACCTCAGGTCTTAGGATTCCCTGTGTAATGCCTTTTTGCAACTATATCACCATCCCATAAGAATTTTCAATTATTGTTCATCTGCTCTTTATTATGAGCTTTACATATTGGTTAATAGGTTTTGGTTTGTGAATAACAACAGAAACAAACCAATGAACCCTCATACTGGCTTAAACTACAAAGATCAATTGGCTAATACGATTGAAAAACAATGGGTATAATGGGCTTCAAACTGAAGGTTTGACTCTTCCTCCTCTTCTTTCTCTTCCTTATCATCTTCCCTTTTCTTTCTTGTACCTTTCCTTCATTTCCTTTCCTTTCTATTCCTAAACAATTCAGTCCAAAAGTCAACAAGTGGGGCCTGTGCAAAGTAGGCATAGGTGTGTAGGGGGAAGATGAGAGCTGTGGCTACCCAGAACAGAGTGTCAAAACCTGAGCAGGGTCATGAGGGTGTTGACAGTAGGGGACTGAGTGACCTGATATCGTGTGTAGAAACTGATGCAGTTGAGAGGGGCATCCATGCAGACACTGTGCACCCCCCATGGGATGCAGCAACTTCTGTGACATTCTTGCCAACAATGCATACCCTCAATCTAATCATGAGCAAACATGGAACAAACTCAAATGGAGGGATATTTCACAAAATAACGTCCATGGAAGAAAGGACAGAAGGACTCTTCTAGATCGAAAGGGGCAGAAAGACATGAAAACGAAAAGCATCGCAACATTCTGGATTGGACTATTATGCTTAAAAATCACCTACTGCACAATTGACAAAACTTGAATGTGATTTGAGAATAAGATGAAAACAATGAATAAATGTCAACATCCTAATTTTGACAGGTCCAACTTGCTTTTTCAGGACGATATCCTCACACACACATAAATACATCCTCATTTGCAAACAAAATAAGTTCTTAAGTATAAAGTTGCCATCCACATGAACTTCACATGACGAAGGTTTAAATAATTGAATGAATATCTGGGGGGTTATCAAAAGATGAGAATGGATTGATGGGAAGGCAATTACAATACCCATATGGATGGTCAACATACCCTCATCACTAAGAGCCTGGGTTGTGCAGCCAGACTATTTAGGAAAAATCTTGGTTTTGTTTATTTCTAGCTATATGATTTGGGGCAATTTCTTTATTCTCTTTTTGCCCAAATGTGCACATGTGTGAGATGAAAGACAATCTCATCTCCCATGCAAAATGACTGGGAGAAATCAATGAATGAGCACATTTATAGCACTTAGAATACTGCCTAGAGCAACATAAGCATTCAACAACCATTAACTATTATTATTATTATTTATTATTATTATTATTATTATTTCACTTAATTTTTACAAAATCCCATTTTACAGATAGACAGATTCCAAAGGTCATTACCACATGCTTCCTCTATGCTTGCTATGCTCTTTTCCACACAATGAGAATATAACAATGATCCAGAGAGACCTGCTCTTTCTAAGGTGCAGTTACATATACAGCTTGTTTGGGATTAAATAGTAATTGTCAGAGTTTGGGCTTGAGGTCAGATTTCTTAGACTCTCACTTTCCCTTCAAGGACCAACTACTGTTCAAGTGGAGGGGGTAGAGTATATACTGAACCACAAGGGATGTTCCAGAAATGACAATGCCTGAGGTGGGATTTTTTTTCTCCAAATTTCACAAGCTATAGCATGTATTTGTTACCTCTGTGGCCTGCTAAAACTGTGATAGATAGTTTAAAGGAATACACTGGAAAACAAGGGTTTGATTTTGTTTTTCCTGAACACTTGAGCTCTTACTATGTATAACATACTACGTATCAACTCATTGAGTTTTCAGTATAACCCTGTAGAGTCCACGATACTATTTTTTCCCCACATTCTAGATGAAGAAAAGAGACTCCTGGAAGTACAGTAACTTGCCCAAAGTTACAGAGCAGTGGCTGATGGACCAACAATTCAAATCCAAGTAAGTCCAACTATTTACTTTTCTCCTCCAGCTAACTATGGTAGCCAAAGCAGCAGCAAATAGTAAATGCTTAATTCATTGTCATTTTTGAGCAACTATTGTTGCTCAGAAACTATTTTTTATTAAGTGTTTTTTAATGTTTATTTATTTATTTTTGAGAGAGAGAGAGAGCAAGAGCAGGGGAGGGGCAAAGAAAGAGGGAGACACAGAATCCAAAGCAGTCTCCATGCTCTGTCATGGTGTCAGCACAGAGCCTGACATGGGGCTTGAACCCATGGACCATGAGATCATGACCTGAGCTTAAGTCAGATGCTCAACCAACTGAGCCATCCAGGAGCCCTTCCCAGAATATATCTTAAATACTATGGGTGAGAAAAATCTGGTTGATTCCTACCTTCAAAGCAGTCCCCTGGTGGTCTAGTGTATGCAAGATAAATACGCAATCTTCCTTAAAACTAGTCATGAATGAAGAATACAGTCAGACGTGAGTTTTCAACAGTAAAGAAAGTATCTCATGGCTGCTACCATGCTGCAGCAGCTGAGGGTAGGCTCAGCCGGCATGCCAAATGTGGGTGAATGTTGATTTTTAATGTAGAGTGAAATTCTATGCATATACTCCAAGGACAATGGCAAGAGAGGCAATAATTTAAATGAGGGCAGCAGAGAAAGTGAAATCGAGCCAAGAGTGGAATTCTCTGATTTTAACACATCTCCCCAGGAGGCTCTCTGGCACAGTAGGAAAAATGCTCTTTAGATTAAGTATCTACTATTTGAGCTATTCATCTACTCCCACCTTACATGCCTCGCTTTCTCTTTTTCTGTGCGCTTACACATCCCCTCCCTTCCTTTGCTTTCTCCTTATCTTTCTGTACCTTTAAATTGTGCTCTGCCTTTGCCTTAAACC
>PITB01014009.1:0-31788 GCA_004024585.1 Paradoxurus hermaphroditus
GGACTGTCCCGAAACTAGACAAGACTTCGCTTATGAATAAGGACACTGGGGAGAGAAAAGAGCTGAGGCGGGAAAAACAGGGGACTATGTTTAATAAAATACAATAGTTAGTGTGTTTGCTTCTAGAGCCTGCTGTAATTATCGTAACTTATTAGCACGGTGTCAACTTTTCAGCTGAACAGAGATAAAAATTCTGTGACTCTGTAGAACAGTTTCAAGTACATCGACAGTAGTCCAGAACCTGATTCCGATGGAAAGGCATTGTTTGTTTTTGTCTTTGTTTTACTTTGTCACATTGAGTCCATGGTATAAAACTGGAAAGACAGAAAGACAGCAAGATATTCTAAATCTGTGAGGTCCTGCAAAGGGACGGACCTAAAAAAACAAAACAAAACAAAACCAAAAACAAAACCAAAAAAACAAAAACAAAAACAAAAACCACACGTACAAAAAAACCCACTATGAATTCCTAGGATTGTAGCAAAGTTACTATACTTACAATGAAAAGGGTAAACATCTGTCCACAGTTGAGCTGATTTTTCTGAATTAGGAGAAAGCAAACTTTAAATTGAGACGTTTTAAGAACGCGAGAAACCAGACATCTTAGGTTGGGTTTATTCCCAGGTACTTTATGGTTCTCGGGGCAATTGTCAATGGGATCGATTTCTGGATTTCTCTTTCTCTTGCTCCATTGCTGGTGTGTAGAAAGGCAACTGATTTCTGTACTCGGATTTTGCACGCTGCGACTTTGCTGAACTCGTGTGATCGGTTCTGGCAGCTTTTCGGTGGAGTCTTTCAAGTTTTCCACGTACAGCGTCATACCATCCGTGAAAAGTGAAAGTTTGACTTCTTCCTTGCCAGTTTGGATGCGTTTTTTGAAAGCCTTTTATTTCATTTTGTTGTCTGCATGGAGGAGGGCACTTGGGGGGATGACCACTGGTGTTGTAAGTGATGAATCGTGGGAATCTATCCTGAAGCCAAGAGCACACTCTGTACACACTGTATGTTCGCTAAAGTGCCACTAGGTTCTATTTAAAAAGGAAACAATAAAAAGTAGTTCGTAAAAAAAAAAAAAAAAAAAAAAAAAAGAAGGTGAGAACTCAAATGGATTTTAGGGAGGGGCTTCTGTTATTTTATAGAAAATGACCGTCATCAAACCTGTACACGCATAGCTGCCCGTGCACTTTTCACTAACACGCTTCAATTTACCTCGTTTCTAGACATCCCAATCTTGTGTCTTTTTTCTGCCACCCACCCCTACCATCATCACTTCCCTTCCTCAGAGGCGAAAATATCTGATGAAATCACGTCCACCGTGACACACACGGAGCGGATAAAAGAAGTTAACATTATCCTGTGAGCGGAGAGAAGGGCGCAGTGTCTCAAGTATCTTACGCGTTCAAAACGTAGGAGCCGTTGTTATTTTTTGTGTTCATGGTATTAAAGAAGGCAGACGACTCTTGTCAGGTGAAAAGTGGAAAGTAGACAGCAAACGGGTGTCGTTGCTGATCTCAAGGAAATGAACCAAATTTTAGTAACATCAAAGCAATCAAACCTGAGACGCGATTTTGCGTAATTCGATGTCACTGATTACTTATTCACATAGGAATGTCTACGGGCAACACACGCGAAGTATTGGTAATGTACAGATTCCGAGGCGTCTGCGGTCTGCTGGCGTGAGTTGTGACAAGCCCCCGGTTGATGCCTCACCTCCATCCACCTGTCCCCAGCCGTCCCTGGTCCCTGGGAGAAATTATCTCCCTCTGGTGGGGATCGGCCTGAGCAGCTGAATGATGGTGGGCGCTCCTCTCTGCCTTAAATCATGTCCTTCACCCTTTCTCTCTCTCTCTCTTGCCTTCTCTCTCCTCCCTCTCTCCCTCCATCTCTCTCTCTCTCTCCCTCTCTTTCCCTCCCCGGCTCCCTCCTTCTCTCTTCTTCTCCTTCTCTCTCTTCCTCTCCCCCCCCTTCCTTTCCCTCCCCCTCCCACCTTCCCTCTCCCTCCCCCTCTGTCCCACCACCTCCTGTGAGACCTCCCCTTTCCCTTCCATCACCTCCTGGGTACTAGGAACAAGAACCCCCTTGGGTCGTTAGTGATCTCTTGGTGAGCAGTTAAACCTCACCGGAATCAATAATGACCCGCAGAGCCTGTGTTTCCCGGGACCAGAGAGCTGTCTGTGCAGGTAGCTCTCCCTCAAGGACCTCTGGCCCATCCATCATTCTCTTCCTCCCAAATTCGACCTTGGCCGGCCAGCCATTTCTGCTCCTAATTCAGCATTTCTTCAGACTGCTTTGCTAACCCGCAATTCTCTGTCCTCAGGACTCAGGACTCCGAGTTACAAGCTACAGAAATACAACCTAAAGTTAGCTTACGGGGGACCTGGTAGTGTCGGGGTGCAGGCATGGCGTGGATGACTAGGAAATCCAGACTAGAGCGGACATGGGTGTCCGCACGCTGTTGGCGTCCTAACAGTGCCCTCGGCGACCTCCCTCCGTCCCAGCCTGGCCTGGCGCTCTGTGCACACGAGCCTGACTCTGGGGCGGCCGCCTGCCAGGACTTCCTGCTGGAGGCACTGCTGCCCATCACAGAGGGACCTCGTCACGAGGGGACAGAGAGATAACCATGAAGACAGTGAGCTCAGAAGTCCTACGACAATACATTTGGTAAAATACGGGAAACAAATCTTTTCAGGACTAACACTGTAAATGTATGAAAACACATAGGCAACAGACTATAAACGGTTGACTTTCTTTCCCATTTCAAGTTTTATTTATGCCTTGCAAAATAATTTCACCTCCCAAAAGCAATCGAGTTTTCTACGCGACCGCTCGCACCAGCGAGTGGTGGGCGCGATTCTTTTGTGCTTGCTCTCTGTTAGTGTTTTGCATCCAGTGTTAGGAAGACATTCCAGACCAGAGCGATTCTAGAAAGAAACTCAGTTTCGGTTTTTGTTTCTGTGTTCTGCTTGTGTGAAAATAAAGAATCCCAGGTTGTAGTGCAAGCGATTGTTTTTAATCCTCAGGATTTCCAGACGCTCGAGAAAAAAGTTATCTTTTCATTTAATAACCCGCTTCCCCCTGCAGAAAGAAAAAACTGAAGTGGCCACCTGACATGGCTTGATTGGTACAGTTATTCTTTCTGCCCCTATGGGGACAAAGAATTTTCTCAACAGGGGATCACTCTCATGCGATACTTCAGAACCCTCCGGCCCATCGGGGGTCCTCTAAATGATGCCATATGTCTGGATGGGCATCTCTGGACTGGCGACGGGCACCAGAGCGACGAGGCATCCAAACTGGGGCGCGCGGTGGCCCAGCGCGGAGGGCTGTGACGAGGCCACCGCGCTGGCTGTGGCTCAGGGGCCACGCACCCACAGACTCCCCCCGCAGTGCTGAAAGGTATGACCCGCCCAGCCTCGGATTCTGAGAAATGCCAGAAGTCTGCGTAGGAGCAGTGCCCGTCTCCTGACGGCGCAGTCCGCAGGCGGACGAGCCCCAGGAGCAGTGAGGGGCCAGCGGAGGGCTGCCCCAGAGCACTGGCTGGCAGAGAAGCCTCTGGAGATTTCCAGTCCGTCCCCGCCACCGCTCTGCAGAGAGGGGCGCCGCCGAGCTTGCGGTTACCCCCCGACCCTCTGGAAGGAAGTGCGGTTTTGCGGTGGATCTTGTTACTTAGCCCAAAAAGAAACAAACAGACAAAAAAAGTGAAAGGTTTCCTTTCAAGGCATTTACTTCACCGGAAGTCTATATTCCGCGCGCTTCCGATGGGGCGGGCTGAAGCATTCGTGGGGACCTCCAAGAACCGGCTCCCTTGTTGGGTGCCGTGGGTGGGTCCGAGGGCCCTTGGGAAGAAGCTTCAGGGCGAGCACTGATTCTTCAGTGGCTGGATCTGTCGCGTGGCGCAGCAGGCCCCCCCGTGCCCACCCAACGGGCTTAGCGCCATACATACTGAAAAGCTCTCTGTGGTCTCAAGAAGCCGACAGAATCCATGCGACAGAAGTGTCTTTGTAGAAGGAGGATCGTTTTCCCACCCGAGTGAATACACTCGGCCACGAGGAAGCCAGCACGCATCAGCAAAATAATTTCACTCCTGCGGCCAACGGAGGGGGTGGCGGTCTCGCCACCGCAGCGTCCAAGGACTCCCGGCCGCCTGCACTGTTGTCCACGTCGGGGGGGCTCCCCCCGCGTGGCCCCAAGCGCCGCCCCGACCTGGTGCAGGTCAGAAATCCCACTCCGAGAACGTCTTGCTCTTGCTGGTCCCGCAGAGACTCCTTCCCTAACTCCAAAGACACTGACACCGGAGATCGAGAGCTCGATTTTTTCCCCATTCAGTTTCTGAGGGAAAGAAGAGCAGGAAAACATGGCAGGCTTTGATTTACTGTCCCCCCCCGCCGGGGTTTGCTGTCGGGGGGAGGCTCAGTGTCTTCGGGGAGCGCTTTCCTGTCACTACAGGCAAAAGAAACTGTCCACGCTTTTTGTCTCTGGGGGTGAGAATTGTCTCTCTCGACCGTGACACTCTGTCCTCTGCGGTGTAATCGTGGGCACGCCTGTCTCCCTGAGAAGGCTGGCGGCCGCCAGAGGGCAGGACCGCTTGTATCTCCACATAACATTTAGTCTCCCAGAGCCCCTAAAATGTGGGGGTCACTGGATATTTGTAGGATTGGGGGCCATTAATGTTCTCATTCCACCAAATTAAGCAGACGCCCGATGAGCACAATGCATTCATGCATGACTTCTGAAAACTTACATACTGTTTTCTTTCTGGAAAGGACTCCTCTCCAAAAGTGTTGCTCACGAATGTCTTCGCAAGGTTTCTGGAGAGAAGAACCAATTTCCAGACACAAGGCTAGCTTGCATCGAGGTTCCAGTGTCCCCTGGCTCTGTGTCAGGGAGCAAACGACTTTGAATTTGAGGCATTAAGACCTATGAGACTGTCCTTTGTTTGTTTTTGGTGCTAGGAAGTAAAAGGTCACCTCCCACAGTTAATTACATGAATTAGGATTACAATTATTTATTCGAGAGAGATTGAGAGAGAGAGAGAGAATCTTAAGCAAGCTCCACACTCAGCATGGAGCCCCACGTGGGGCTCAATCCCATGACCCCGGGATCATGACCTGAATCGAAATCAAGAGTTGGGCACTCAGCTGCAGGAGCCACCAGGCGTTCCCCAATGGTTTAGGATTATTAGAGTCGCCGGGCCAGCAGCTGTCCGAGCGGTGGGGGAGGGCCCAGCGCTCACGGTTGGACATGCCCTCTGCTGCCCCCGCACACTCCCACGTGACTTCTGGGGCTCTCTGTCCACACACAGGATGTCTGGGCCACGCTGGGGGCTCACCTTCATTTCTATTAGATCGTGTCGACTGATTTCCAACGCTGCTGCTGTTTCCAGCATCTCCCTCCTCCTCCTCCTCTTCCTCCTCCTCCTCTTCCTCCTCCTCCTCTCCCTCCTCTTCTTCCTTCTTTCTTTTTCTTCTCCCGTAGCTTCTAAGGTCATCTTTTATGTGCTATTTTGTGAAGCGAGTTCGTTTTGGATTTTTCACCACCACAGCCAGATGTCCACCACATTGGTTTCAGGTTTGCTCTGTGCCAGTGACGACAGCGCCGAGAGACAGAGATTCACTCCTGAATACTTCTTACTCTCCTGTAAGGGAGATGCATTATTAATGTCCACTTATCAGTAGAAGGTTGAGAACAGAGAGGTTAAACGCTGTGCTGAGGGACACACGGCCAGGTGGTGGTGGAGCTGAGCACAGCAACTTCCTCTTGGATGATGGTGGAAGGGTGTTCTGAGCAAAGGGATCTCCCCTTCCTGTGCCATTGGTCCTGTTAGCGTGCCCCGTGCCGTGTGGTGAGCATCGGGTGACCGGCCACACACCCTGAAGACGGGAAGGTGCGACCGGGCAGAACGCAGGGAAGGCATTAGGGAATATCATCGTTTGGATTTTTGGACATGGCGGAGTCCAGGAGGGAGGGCTCGCTGCTAGCTAACGGGCTGCAATGTGTTTGATAAGAGCACAGACGTGAACGTGCTCCACGGCTGTTACACCCGTTGAGAGCCGGGTCGCTCGTAGGGACGATTGTGTGCTTCCTGGCCCGGCACAGCCTGGGCGATCTTGAGCCTTCCTGCCCATGTTGGAAGCTTTAGCACATCGTCAAGGTCATGTGATTTTTGGAATAGAGGAAAGGTCTCCAAAATCATGAATCTAGGTCACAACTGCCGTGGGAGGGTGGAGGAAGCCGGCCGACAGCGTGAGGAAGGAGGCTGCGTCCCACCGACACGGGCTCGAGGCCATTCTGTGAGGACATGGTCGGGGCCGGCTCTCATCCGGTAGGAGATGCGTCTTTTATTGCTTGTCTAGGGAGCCGACCTGGTATGTGAAGGTTGCACAATAAGAAATACTCAAATCTGAGTAATGACGTGAGTGCAGCGGAATCGGAAAAGTTTAGCTAATGTCCACGGTGTTCTAAACTTAACAGCATCTAACCCCCTCGCCCGTGGTCCGTGTGCTCTGTATCTCTCAGGTCAGTCTTCTGTTCATGTACAGGGTTTATGTGTGCATGTGTGTGTGTGATGTGAAGATTTAGAAACCTTCATTCGAGTTCAAATTGTATAAAACCTTAATTACATGTCTTCCGCGTGACTATTTTCCCTGTGGTTTCAAGCCTCTCGACCTAGAGATTCCGAGTTCCTGACTTTGGACTTGAGACCCGGGGAAAGGAGCCGCGTTCACGGTAAGCAGTGGATTTGGAAGACTTCTCCTTAGAGCCTCTTCCCAGACCCGGATTTGGACAAACGCTCCCTTTAGAGTTCTTCCTGGGCCACGCGGTCTTCGCTGGTTTTCGTTTTTAACCCACTTTCCCGTGCACTCGCTCATCTGCTTTTTTCTTCAGACAATGATTTTAAAGTACAGAAAAAAATTCAGAGAATGATATAACAAACAGCCAAGTTTTCACCACTCAGAATTAATGGCACTGTGTCATATGTTTTTCTAAGTCTAAAGAAAAAAGAAAAAAGATGCATTAAAGACAGATCCCAGTGAGCCGGAACCCCCTCACGCTTTGCATCGAGAGGCAGGAACTGAGTGAGCCAAGAAGAGGACTGACCTGTTGATAAACACCCAGCATCGGTACTTGCCTTTTCTCCTGCCTTCCTGACGTGGGCGTTGCCCTTCACATTTAGCTTTTAAACCAGGCGGGTGGCAGCGTGGGCCACTGAGAAGCCCAGGGGTACAGTGGGGGCTCCGGGATCCTCTGCCTCTAGGGAGATCCCAAGGCAAGTGATTCCAAAGAGAATTCCTCAAAGCATTGAACTTGATTTTTTTTTTCCCTTGCTTTCTCTTTATTCTCCTCTAGCCACACTTCCCTTACACGGGAGTGGGCCCGAGGGACCCAGTGGGCCTCGTGTCCGGGACGCTGTCGGACAAGTATCTGGGAAAGGACCATCCAGGGGCCGGTGACATGATACTCGGGAGGCCGGCAGGCGCCCAGAGGGTGTCAGGGCAGGGGAGCGGCCACAGAGGGGCTCGGTGACGTGCATTCTGCACGTGCAATGCTGGTTTCTCCACCGCGCTGAAAACCGAGCAGGAAAAGAGAAGGAATTCGTAGCCTTCTTGGAAAGACACCTCTGCCTGCTGACAGTGGGATTCAGACCGGGGTGGGGGTGGGGTCAGGGTGACCGGAGCAGGGGGCGAAAGCAGGCGGAGGGCTCGTGCCTAGGAGCCCAGTTAATGTGTCCCCGTCGCCCCAGTGCACTGACTTTGGCTCTGCCCCACGGCTGAGACCTCAACGACCCCAACAAGGCAAAGAAAGAAACAGCGTGTCCAGGACCTCCCAACTCGGCTCTAAATGGTGGGCGCTACTGACTAGTGTCCCTTCACCATGACTTGATAGCAAACGCCCACCGCACCTCCTTCCATCACGCTTCCACTAAGTAAAAAAGGACAAAACCAGTGCCTACGGGGAAATCCAGGCCCCCTAAGCTGTGCTCTGCCATGAATGGGGGGAAGGAAGACATGCAACAGCAAAGCGGGGCTCCCCAGGGGGCGGGGGGGACTGGGTGCCACCCTCCCATCTGCCTGCGCTTTGCCGACTTTTTATCTCGGCCGATCGCTGACTTCTGTAGTTGATCTAAACCCCGAAGATGTTAACACCGACATTTTTCTCCATTTCCTTCAAATCCAAGTGAGTAATTGAAATCGTCCCTACCGTTTTGAACCTTCTGTGGGGAGTGAAGCCCAGCAGCCCATCTGTTGAGAAAATTCTTGAAAGACACGGAAGGTACATTATTCTTAGCCAAAAGGATTTCTCTCGGTATTTGAAATTGTTCTCAGTCTTTCATCCTTTCTTCTCTTGGCCTCCCCGGTCCCCATGTTGTGACCATATGCCCGAGAGACACACACTGAATGTCTTCCCTTTGCTTTACATTAGGGCCGGGGCAACTCTCAGCAGCTCCCTGAGTTCCTTTCTGATCGGAGCCCAGCCTATTTTGTGTAATAAAAGAAAGCCGAAATCGGTAGAAGCCTGTTTCAACTATTTCACTCTCAGCATATAGATGGAAATAGATGGGGAGATTACATAAATATTGGAGGCATAAACATCTCTATTGCTGTGCGTGGGCCTGGGGCTCACCCCAGCATACCCGTTCTACCGCATCTGAAGGTGGGTGTTTGCGTCCACGATCCCCACGTGGTCATGAGCTGGCCACTGAGGCGGCCTTTCCGTAGTTGGCCGGACACTGTATCTTTCTTCTCCTTTATTACCTCTATCACTTACCTTCATTTACCTTTTAAATTTGATTCTGGATTTCAGAGCACCTGGGTGACTCAGTTGAGTAAAGGTCCAACTTCAGCTCTGGTCACGATCTCATGGTTGGTGAGTTCGAGCCCCATGTCAGACTCTGGGCTGACAGCTCAGATCCCGGAGCCTGCTTCCGATTCTGTGTCTCCCTCTCTCTCTGTGCCCCTCTCCCATTCACTCTCTGTCTCTGAATCTCTCTCTCAAAAAGAAACATTAAAAAGGTTTTTTATATAAATTTGATTCTGGATTTCAATACACCTATTCATGGGTTATGAGTTCATTTGGTGACATATCTAATGTATTTGCAAAGTCTTCTAATTTCATATAATCAAAATATTTCAGGAAGTTAGAGTATATGTAAAATAATACAAATTATGATTATTTGTAATTTAAAAGTTAAAATGGACAAAAAAATTATAGACATTAAGAAACAGAATTAACTGTTCCTGACTTTTTATTTTCAAGACACTTTGATGGAGTTATTTATAGGATTAAAATAATTGAAGAAATTTCCATAGATAAATACAGCACTCATTCTTTAGCCAGACGGTCTTCTGGACTTCGTGAAAAGTTTCCCCTGTTAGTGGCAAGAACCTTAAATGCTGAAATTCTGTTTTACACGCCGTGTCTTGTTAACTCAGACCGCAGTAACAGTGAGTTCACAGGGTCCTGGTGATGCTTCTCATCCTGACTGTAGATGTACAGATAAAGCTTGGAAACTGATGAGCTGAACCAGGTCACGACTTGCCTACTGCTCCAGCACTGAACAGTGTAACCATCCCTAGGAACACGTGGAGTCTGGGAAAGTTGCTGACATTTCGCCCTTGCTCACATTTCGACTCCAGACCCAGGCATGGATTCCTCCCCGCTGTCGGGCACAACAGGAAACGCCAGGGACCACGGGCTCCACTCCCCCTCTAGGCTCTCCTTCCGGCGTGCGTCTTCCCCTTCCCCCTCCCTCCTGTCCACCTCTGCCTTTCGATCCATCTCCACTTACCTCTGCCTGCTTCTGGTCCCTGACTTCCTGGGACACTGTGGGCGTGTCTTCGCCTCACAGAGAAGCAGCTCCATGAGCAAGGATGACACTGAGTAAAACGATTGACCTCGGCGATTAAAACCAACTTAAAATGGAGTTGGAAACATGCCTTATGAGGTTTCCTTCACGTGAACGCTCTATAGATCAAGTCTTTCACTGGTTGTGTGTATGTGGGCAGGTGTCAGGGCCATAACACTTCAGAACAGATGAGAACCGCCCCGTCAGGACGGGATCGTTGCCAGTACGGAGGCACTCAGACTTACATTGAGCTGCCCGTGCTCACTGTCCCATCAGTAGGTAAATAACGGCAGCCCTTCACTAACCCCACACTTTTTTGGATTATTTTTTAATGCCCTTTCGTATATAATTATAAACAGTGTCTGGAAGATCCCAGCCTCTTTCAAGATCAACATGTCTTACCAGTCACTCTGCAACAAAGACCCTTGGTCCCAGTAGTCACGAGTTAGGGATTGCCAAGGTGAAACATCTTTTCTGTATTTTTTTTAAGTTTTTTCTTATTTTGAGAGAGAGAGAGAGAGAGAACATGAGTGAGAGAAGGGCAGAGAGAGAGGGGTAGAATCCCAAACAGGTTCTGCACCATCAGCACAGAGCCCTACATGGGACTCAAGCTCACTAACCCCCAGATCATGACATGAGCAAAAATCAAGAGTCAGGTACAACCGACTGAGCCACCCGGGTGCCCCAGCAAAACATCCTTTCTAGGAGAGGTTCTCAGTTCCTTCATTCCCAAAGACCTACCCTAATTCTGCAGCTACAGCACCTCAGCAGAAGGTGAGGTCGGCAATTATGACAGAGTCTGAGCACTTTTGTAGATTGCCGAGGAAAATAGTAAGTACGTCCAAAACCAAACCCGAGTTTGCTCCTGAATGACTCGTCTCGACTTCCAAATCACCAACCGACCAGACTCATCTCCCTTTGTTGTCGTCATCTTAGAGTCTGACTCTATTAACTCATTTTCGTTTCCTCGGAGACGTGATGACACCACCCCAACAGCTGTGAGCGTCGACGGCACACTGTGGGGAGCCCCCACATAAAGTTCACACGACTCTTGGCAAATGATCATCATCGCCGTCCCCGGCCTAGAGGCCAATGGCAACAACCCGCTGTCACCTCAACTCATTAGACACATCCAGCCTCTATAGAAGCTCGAGAACAGGGCTTAGGGAGGAAGTGTTGTTATTTGTCACCATTTTGGCTAATACATTTTAAGAGGCTGATTCTCTGTGGTCTTTCTAGGCTTGCTGGTGACAGTGTGACCTTCAGTAGAGATGGTCCATCCATCATGTTTGAACTTTTCACTTTGTTCCACGGTCATTTCATTTTGGCAAGAAAATCTTTGTCCACAGACCTGTTTATGACTCATGAGGGAGATTTGACTGGTATACTTCCGTAGCTCACGTGAGGCCAGGTAGGGGAAGAGGGGGCGCCAGTTCAGCACCTCCCAAATCATGTGGGGACGGTAGTCTAGAAAACTTATCTATCATTTTCCACCATTTTACTGGGCAAATTAAATGAATTACTTTTACCATATTTATAACAGAAACCAATGACTATATTTAAAACTGACTTCCTAAAAGGAAGCTAACGCATTTTCTTAACATCATAGATCTTAACAGCATAGATCTGTCCACATCAGTAAACTAGAGCAAAACGTGACCTGAAAACTTTATTTGGTCTAACATAAAGCATGACTTGGAAACATTGGCCGCTGGCTCTTCTAAGTTTCCAAACAGAGAACATAACCCTCTAGGCTTTTGCTGATGAAAATCGTGAGTCAATTCTCATAGTTTCATCCTGTCTCCTGGGAACAGAAATGGAAAGTGTCTAGTAATCGACAAATACGCTAGCGAACAAAAATCTTTACCAAAAGCCAGATTGAAATGAATTTTCTAATTACTCGATAGTCTTAAAAAATATTAACAAAGACTGATTTGGAAATGAAGCTGTCTGGAGGTTTGAACCTAAAGAGTTTGTCTCCAAATATTCAGCTCAAAGCGTGGCGTTAGGGATGTTCCCTGAAAGAAAAGTGTTTCTTGGTTAATAATTCCTACTTGTCTCTTGCACTTTATAAGTAGAACAAAATTGCTCTGAATAGCATTTCTTATTCTCCAAATAGGTGTGCCAAAAACATGCACAGAAAACGTGCCCGGAAGGACATATATAGTCTTGTTAAAAATTGTTATCACAGGCAGTGGAAGATGTACAATTTCTAATTTTTGGCTAAATGTTTCTATACGTAAATATAATTAAGTGTAAGAGACAAAAATTGCAAAGATGATTAATGCAGTACGTACATTACGTTGTTACCTGACCAACATTTAGTGCCAATTCACAGGGGATTAGGTTTAGCGTTTTCCCCAATTTCAGGACTGTGTGAGCGCACATACGATCTCTGGATGACGCCTTCCAACTGACTCGTGAACATCTCAGTTTCATGCATTAAGAAGGAATCAGAGAAAATATATTTACGCAAAATCTAGAAATAAAGGAAATGATAATCCCCCTCAAAAAAATCAAGTATAATGCATTTCAGAAAGTTTTTCTAAGAGTACCTTCTCTGAATTTCAAGCAAGTCGTTGCTTTGGCATTTCATAGAGAGAGAGTGTATCATATCACACACTGATGGTATATATGATTAAGAGTGTTATATATTGGAGCCTATTGGGTGGTGGCCTTGTCAGTCCTGGGCCTTGCACAGTGACCAGAGAGCATTCACAGAGGGGACTTCCAGCTGGGCTGGAGTCGTCAGATGGGACCAGCTCCTGGAGGGGCGTTGACACGCCAGTGTCGTCCAGAGTAGCAGCCATGAGCATAGGGAGGGTGGAAGGACTGAAATCAGGGAGGTGAGCAGGGCTGACCCATCTGTGGCTTCATTTCCTACTAGAGGAGTCTTTACTTTATCCTCCAAAGAGATGGGAAGGTGAAGAGACAAACAGTCTTTGTTTTTTGTTTGTTTTGTTTTCTTTTGTTTTGTTGCATCAAACAATCTTAACGTAGGAGAATTCCCAATAGTTTGTACAGATACTGTGCCCTCAGGAGGTCGAGCAGGAGTCCCCATCCGTACGTGTGGACCGTCCTTATGACGCATTTCCAAAGAGCACAGGGTGGACGGGGAGAGAAAGTCGCACTTTCCAGGAGCGTCACAGACAGGACCTCAGCCAGGCAATCACAGCCAACACCAGTGGTGAGGAGTTCACTGACAGCATGGCCCCCGATGTGACGTGAGGAGGAAGACACTCCGCCTCTGCGGCCAAGAGCCCGACGCGCCAGCCTAGTCAGGAGAAAACATATGAGACAAACCGCAGTGGAGAAGACATTCTAGGAAACCCTGACGGTTTCTCAAGACTGTCAGGAGCACCCAACACACGGCAAGTGTGAGAAACGATCGCAGCCAAGAGCGGCCGAGGAGACAGGACACCTACGTGCCCTGTGGTGTCTTGGATGGGACCCTGGGACACAACAGTGACATCAGGTGAAAACTAAGAAAATCTGAACGAAGCACACCGTTTATTAAAGACAGTAATAATGCATCGATACAGTCCTGAGTTGTGCCAAACAGTCACACTAACGTGAGACGTTCGTGACGGGGCAAAGGCGTGCAGAGCGTACGAAAACTGCCATCTTGGCAACTTTCCTTCAAACCTAAAACGATCCTAAAAATGTCTTTAAATTGTTAAAAAAAAAAAAAAAAAAAAAAAAGTGATGCAAAACCAGGGAGGAATTCAGGGGATGGAAAAGGCGCGATGGGCCTCTCGCCATGGTGCAGAAGCCCTGAGCACTGGGAGGTTTTCCGGTTAGACGGGGCGGCCCGCCTTCCCACCATGGTGACAGCAG
The DNA here is from genome assembly GCA_004024585.1 of Paradoxurus hermaphroditus. Classification (NCBI taxonomy): domain Eukaryota; kingdom Metazoa; phylum Chordata; class Mammalia; order Carnivora; family Viverridae; genus Paradoxurus; species Paradoxurus hermaphroditus. Next base: position 13,682 of record PITB01014009.1, read on the forward strand.
GCCCAGTGAGGACCCCCCGCACACGCGCCTGGCCAGCCCAGCCACGTGCCCTCAAGCCTGCCCCGTGGGCGCACACCTTGGCTGCAGGATCCGCCTGGGGCCGGACCCAGGAAGGAATCCCACGCAGGGCTGAGAGCTAGATCTGGGTCATTCAGGAACGAATTCCGGGGGCTCGCGTAGGAGACACATCTGGAGGAAGGGTGCAGGCCAACCTGGTGGGCGGGGACAGCGCTGGAGGCCGCGGCAGCGAGCTCATCGGAGAGGCAAAGCCCCGGGAAGGGGCCCCTTTTAATAAAAGCAGCAGCGTTGAGTTAAATCTGCAGGTCGGAGGGCAGGGCGTTTCCACCCGCAGTGGAGGGGTGAGGAGGGAGGGCAAGCGTTCCTTTGTCCTTGCTGTGCCTGGGAAACCAGCACTTTTCCTGAGCTTCTGTGGTGGCACACAACATTTAAAGTAACCACTTCGCCTCCATTATCTTGGCCATCTCTGTTTTAGACACAGTTCCAGGGTGAAGTGCAAATCACTGACACCCGTTAGTTCCTTGGGGCAGAAGCGGGCATCTTCCGAGGAGGCCATGTAAGATCGTCTCCTTCTGCGGTTCAAAGGGCACACACTTACAAGGTGGTAAGTCCCGGGGACGTCGGGACGTCGCGGATGCCACGAGGACCGTCGTCCGTGCTGCGGGACGGCGCATTTGAAAGTTGCTAACGGGGTGGATCCTAAGAGTCTCATCACAAGCGAAAGCCAAACACGATGGCACATTTGCTAGTCGATCACGTCGCTGCGCTGTCCCCCTGACCCTGCAGGGCTCCGAGGGCCCGTTCCACCCCAGCAACACGGACAGTGAGAAAGAGACGACGTCCTTCCCTCAAACCACAGAAGGAGAGAGACAAGGCTGAGAAGGCCCCTAGTGTCCCCGGTTCCCAGGGCCGGCGACGCTCTAGGCAGTAACACGAGCTAAAGGAGCAAACAAAACACAGTAAACAGAACACGCGCGAAACATAAAAGTTGAGGTTTTTTGCTTTTGCAGACACAGTTAAAATTGTCACCTTATAACGTCATTGTGGGAAAGCGTTTTAGGAGTTTGGTTCTTTAATTCAGGTGGAACGCAGTGTAAAAGGCATCATGGGACCTTTCCTGGCAGAGCAAACCACACAGTAATTCGGGATGGCCCGAGAGCAGCAGCCCGGGGAACCCGGCCCGCAGCGCCCCCGCCCCTGGCCCGGGCTGGCCCGCCTGTGCCTTCCTGCGGCCCGCGGCCCCGTCCCGGGGCCGCCGTTCCACCGCCAGCGTGGGTAGACAGGGAACAGGCTTGCTCCCAGTTCAGCCACCCTTCTGGGCCTCTAAAGCAAACTCCTCTTCCAGGGGCAACGTGAGTTCCTGAGATTAAAGCAAAATCCGGGAGAATTTCAAGGGACTTAAGAGGCTCAGTTGGGAAAACAAGCCCCTGATGGAAGAGCTCTCTGGGTCCGCGGCGCTCAGCGCGGGTCTGCGTGGACTCTCCCGGTGCCCGGCGCACAAACCCTGACCTTGTGGGGTAGTTCCTACTTGAAACGCCCGACAATCACGCACGTTAACATCGCTATGCCCACTGCCAGGAGGGGACAGTAAGGACACTTAATGGCTTCAAGATCGCACAATTCATGAATTTCAGGCCTGAAAACTTACATCGCGTCAGGCTCGGAATCCACCGTTTAAAAGCTGCGCTGCCCTGCCCCCTCTCGCTGGAAAGGGATGCCTGGCTCCAAGATTCCAGGCTTCTGTCAATTTAAATTTGACTTTGTTCTGGCTTCTAAAGCACTCAGACAGACACTTGCCAGATGGGCAGTATAAAAATAAAGGCCTAAGCAGCGAGAAACCAGTGATAGGTCCCTTTGTGGAATAAGGACTGTAATCTTTTATTTATTAAGATGTTATGTTAAATATTTGAAGAGATCAACATTTAATTTTAAAAAAAGTCTGTTGAGTTTGAAATGAGCTCGTGGATTACGGACATCCAAGGAAATAATGGCAGAGCCTCTACTGTACCTTTTGGATGGAATCCCGACTTTACCTACTTGTTGTTAAACTTTGCTTCGCTGAAATTAAAGGCCGTAACTGAAGGACAACCCACGTTTCAGCTGCTCCCGTAAAGACGTGAGGTCTGCCTTCTCACCCCTTGGACCTAGTCTGGACATTGGACTTGGAGGGAAGTTACCTAACTGCCAGGTGTAGGTAGCAAGAAGCCATGAAGCTTCTGGATTTTGGAACCAACCGCCAGATAAAGAGGGCCTAGGCTATTCTCCCAGAGACACATGGCCCATCAATAGCCAACACCACGCCTTGACAGGTGAGCGGGGCCACCGAGGAACACCTAGTCTCAGGCCACCAGCGGCGCGACCCCAGGTGACACCAGCAGACACAGTCTGCAGCAAATCCTACCCCCACCTCCTAACCCAGGAACTCCTAAGCAAACAAAATGGTGTTTTCAACTAAGGTTTTCTTGAGGTGTGCTCACCGCAACGCGAGAGAACAAATAGAGTGACTGTGATGTTGTACACGTTACACATTGTCTGTTGTGATTGATGACTGACGTGTGCAGCAACGAGAAAAATACCAAACCTTAGAGTGGCCTTAACTTTTAACAGAAGGATAATCTTATATATCTCACCCCTCTAACTTTTATGGCCCTATTTTTTTTTCCTTTTTTTCTATTTATTTGTTGGTTTGTTTTGAGAAAGAGAGAGAGAGAGAGAGCTCATGCGGGCTAGGGACAGACAGAGAAAGAGAGACAATCCCCAGCAGGTTCCACGTGGTCAGCCCGGAGCCTGACACGGGGCTTGGACTCACGAACCATGAGATCATGACCTGAGCCAAAACCAAGAGTCTATGTTCAATCGATCTTCAGCCACCCAGGTGTCCTGGCCCTGTTGTTCCATCAGTGAGTGGGAATCATACGAAATGGAAGGACGTGCTGTTCTTTAATGTCTATTATCTCCCTTCCGTAGTGAAAGAGGGGCCAGAAAATCCTCACTCGGTCTGGGATTTGGCCATATCAGAAGGGAAGGCGTGGACACCCTGAAATTATCTGAGAACATTTCCCATCATCTGGGCCGATGGCGGTGGTGGCCTCCTCAAGATGGGTGTGGGCCCCTAAAGTCACCGAGCTGGGTGGGCCGGGTCCCGTGGTATCGCCAGAACTTGAAGGGTTTCAGATTTTGGAAGAAGCGCTTCTGAAGGCATAATCTGTAACTGCCAAGGGGAAGAAGGGAGAATTGGTTCCGGGGGAACAAGATGGCAGACGGCAGAGCTGCTCCTGGCTCAGCACCTCCACGGTGGCTCGTTAGTCCTGAAGCCTTGCGGCCCTACAGCGGAAGCCTACCGCTACAGCCAGTACTGCGTGCTGCCTTGGTCCCCGCTAAACCCAGTGTGACTGTTTCTAACCACAAACCCTTTCCTTCCTCACTCCAGTGTGTAAGATTCCCACCGAACAGCCGTGTTTATTGAGTGGAACAGAAGTTCTTACCATGTCCCCTGGAGTTGTCAGTCTCCTGCCAGCCCGTGGAATTATCCAGACAAGTCGAGCACAGGGGCCGGAGGCTCCTCACCCCCTCAGCGCCTGCTGCATTGCTGTCTCCCTGGCCAGCTTGCAATGCCCTCCTTCCCACACTAAGTGTGCAAACCGATACAGTGTAATAATGCTCAATCTAATGACTAACGAGGGTCAATGTTGAGTGCCAGATGTCCATCTATTCCCCTCACCCCAGGGTAGGAGCCTCCTGCCCAGCAAGGGTGTGAAGGAGGAGGTGGGAACACAGCCCCGGCCGAGGACTAAGGACAGGATCTCCCCCTCGGAGTGCCTGGATGGCTTCAGCAGCACTGCCGGCAGCAGGACATCACTGAGGAGGGGACCTCGGTGCCCCTGGGGTGGCACGTGCCTAAGCCTTTCCCACGGAGCAGTCTGGCCACTTGACGCAAAGGTGAGGCCGCAGATCGGAACCGGGAGTTAGCCTTACTTGAACCTAGCTGTGGCCTGGAGAGTCCTCTGGGCCTTTGCACAATTTCGGGGGAAGGATGTGATTTCAGTGACTGACTGGGTATGAAATCTCTGAATGTCTATGCATCTTTACTCCATACCGCCTACAGGAATACAAGTGTTCTCCCCACCACAGAGCTTGGAGGAAGTAGTCTCTCCACACCACGAATGCACCAAGAAACATTTTTAGAAATGTGGATTTGGGGGCACCCGAGTGGTTCAACCAGTCAAGCGTCCAGCTCTTGGCTTCGGCTCAGGTCGTGATCTCACAGTTCGTGGGTTCGAGCCCCACATCGGGCGCCACGCTGATGGTGCAGAGCCTGCTTGGGATTCTGTCTCTCTCTCCGGGTCCCATTCTCTCTCTCTCCATGCTGAGTACTCTCTCAAAACACATAAATAAGTTTAAAAACAGAATTTAAAAAAAGAAACACGGCTTTTAACTGCTGTGTACCTTTGGTCCGTCTCCCAGCCTGTCCTCCAGAGGCTTCCGGGGACCTCCTGCATATCCCCAGTTTCTCCCGCCTCTGCCCTCCTGTCCTGCCTTCAGTTTTTCTTCTGCGCCCACAAAGAAGGACTATGGAAAATGCTTCCAAGCGAGTGCAAACACTGTTTCTGGGTACTTCCAGCTATTCCGAGCTAACACAGTAGCCAGCGATGGTTAGGAGATTTTTTTTTTTTTTTACGATCGTACCTAATTTCTTGGTATACACACGAAACGGAACCCCCTCCTTCTCCCATGCTCTACAAAAGGGCGACCGAGTTCTCCTGTCTTGTCCCTCCTTGGCGGCATCTGTTTCTCTTCGGGATTTTGGTTTCTCGGTTGCCTCGCTACTTCAGCTCTCCTATGGCCTACACAAAATCCATGACCATAGACCACCGCTTCCTCTCCTGTTTAAGGTGGAAGCAAAGCTCTCTCCTCCTTTCTGCATTGGAACGGGTAGCCGGGAGTCCAGCACTGGGACTGGCGCTGGCGGCTAAACTCCTAGCAGTGAGAACAGTGCCGAGCACGTAGCGAGAGCTCAGTAGATAATTATGTCACGACGCAAGAAACAATGAAATAAAGGATGAGGTAAGCAAGCTGCCTCTCAGCCGTCCTGTTCAATGACTTAGAAACGTCATATTAAGTGCACTCGGATATTTGTACGAGTAAGTCCCAAGTGTGATGCACACATTGGACCTTTTAGCTCATACCGAAAAAAGGCATCCGCTCTTGACTCTAGCTCGGGACAAAAGATAGAGAAGTACAGAGAGAGATACAAGACCTCTGATGGCTGATCCAGAAGCCCTGCACGAGGAAGATCTGCAGGGCCCCTTGTCACCACGCGAGGAGCTAGGCAGTGACGGCTGGCTGCCCCCAACCAGGAAGTCGTAGGCGGTTTAATGATGTCCACACATTCCAGCCAGCGGTTCCCACAAAACGGCCCATGAGAACAGACTAGCAGGGAGACCAGTTGCGTGGTAGAGGGAAGGAGAACAGCTACTTGCAAGCTGGATGAAATTATCCCATTTTTTTATAAGCAGACGAGGACATGGACAGTCACCATCAATTCTGTAAAACCGACTTTCGCTAGAATTCATTGTTCTGTTCACACTTGAAAAGAATAGCCCTGGCCTTCTGTTTCCGGCTTCCTCTCACCCGGGATGGTCGATTTTTGCCACGAGGTTCCCTGGCCCCACGATTCTTAGAAACGTGTCCACTAGCTCAAAGGCGATTTTTAGCATTCTAGATTACTTATTTTTCTGTTCTCCTTACAACTTTCTTCTTTCTGTTGTCTCGTGCACTTTTACAGACACACTGGAAATCCACAGATGGCTGTGTCTCGACATCCTAGGTTCCAGACTTTGTGCATTTTAGTCCGCACCGACCCCAGGAGGGCACGGCTGGTCCCAAGCATCCTCAGGAGTTTCTGCCCAGCCGGCAAGATCTCGGCATCTTTCTCCTCCCAGTAGTGTTGGATACTGAGTGCTTACTGTTTATCGGCCTCTACTTATGCGGGCCAATAAAAAGTTCTTCATTTCAAATAACAGAGCTTGTTTAATTTAAGAAGAAAACCACATGAATCTGAAGATTTCCTCTACAAACGGAACATACGGACCACGGCCAGCCCATATATAGAAGTAGAGTCCTAGCTCGCGTCCTGGGAGCCCGTCCATGGCCCCTGCTGCGATTGGCCCAGTGAAGCCCCGCCTCCTTCAGTGATTCTCCCTTATTTGCCTCCTCTCCCAACCCGGGACCAACCAGAAGAAGCCAATGTGGACCCCAGCCAATCACAAGGATGTCCACTTCCTGCTTGCTGCCTACAGATTCCCCAGCCCATCAGCCTCCAGGCAGACACGCCTGAAACTTCTCTTTCTTCTCTTCCTCCTTCCTCTTCTTCTTTTTCTTCCCTATCCTTCCCTTCCTTCCCCTCCTCCCTCTCCTCCTCCCCTCCCCCTCCCCTACCTCCCCCTTCCTCCTCTTTCTCCCCCTCCCCTCCTCCTCCTCCTCCTCCTCCTCCTCCTCTTCCTTCCTCTTCTTAACTATAAGACCTTCTCACTCCTCTGCCTGCCTTTGAGTCTCCACTCTAACGCAGGCAGGTCATGGTAGCTGACTCCCTTGCTATAGAAAGCTCTGAACACAGAGCTGCGGCTCATTCTCCTTCGGGTGGTGTTTGTTTTTCCTCGGGTCCCTTAGGGAAAAACCACAGATGACAGGAACATCTCCCCTGTGTGAGAGGAGAATCAGAATTTGTCCTGTGGGACAGGTCTGGGTGGGGCCCATCTATCCCTAGCCAGCACCCCCCCCCACCCCTTGGGAGACAAGTCGCTTATTCCTCCACAGATTCCCTAAAGGGCCAGCGCACCTCCCGACTCTTCCCATGGATGACTGACTTGTCTCTGCTGAGGGATCTTCCCTGTTGTCAGTGTGACAGTGGCACAAATGCCAATCCTGATATATAATCGTGAAGAGAAGTGCTTGGTCCCTTCCTGAGGGTGCCTGACAAAGTAAGAACACAGGCCACGTGGCACTGTTACCGTAGGATCCAGGAGGGAAGGCTGCGCTCCCCAAGCAGCTTTGGGCCAAGTCTGTCCTTGGGCAAAGGACCGAAGCTCGTCCCAGCTTGTCGCAGCCAATGTCCTCACGTGTAGGGGACCAGGATGATGTCCTCACGGGTAGGGGAACCAGGACGATGTCCTCACGTGTAGGGGAACCAGGACGATGTCCTCATGTGTAGGGGGACTAGGATGTGCAGCAGAACTTGAGCATTGTCTAGAACAGGCATCTGCATGTTTTCTTCTGTCTGCCTCGTTGGTGCTCACCCCGGAAAGCAGAGATGAGTAACGAGGGTTGTGGAAAGTGAACTGTCGGGGCAGGAATGGTATGAAGGTAACTTTCTACCTCGCCAGGACCCGGGGCTGTCGTGGGACACATGTCTGCCAAGACTGTCACCGTTGGAGTGAAAACATGTTTTTAAAAACTTGCATGAAGTCGGGGTCCAAACTATCTGGTCTCTGACGAGGATTTGAAAGCATGTGTCATCTTGGCTGCCACCACCGTCACAAGAAGGAGCAAAAAGAAGTTTCAACAGTCACAGAAAGAAAAGGGAGGCTTCTCTTGCTGTCCCTGGCACTCGGGGTCTGTGCTCCGGGGAAGGGCGGTGAGCCCAAATCAGCTCCAGATGGAGCCGCCGTCCCTGCGAAGCTTCCTGCCTGTGGCAAAGCAACACAGGAAATTCAAACTCGGGGCCAATTTTAACCTGGAATAATGTTACAGAAATCTCATCCATCGCAAGAGGTGCTCAGAACTAACACTAGAAAAACACGACGATTTAACTTTTTAGCAAGAAGATGTCAGGCCCCTCGTTATGGTTAGGGCGGCGGTGGGGGCAAGTCACTTGAACTTGAAGTTAGAGATTCTACTTGACCCAGATATCAACGAGTAGCTCCTTGGTCATGCCTTGTAAGGAAAAGACAGGGACTAGAGGGGCCAAAATCTATCTCCATGATAACCTTCATCAGGTTGTGTTTCTTGGTGTGTTAGGTGCATCCTGCCCTTTTCCCTGAGAACGGGATTTATAAAAGGAAACAGAAGGAAGAGGAAAAGGAGGAGAGGAAGAGGCACCGTCCCTGCGATGCATTCAGGGTGAAGGAGCCGCTTGGTCAGAGCCACTGAGGACGGGTGTCTCAGGAAGGGCAAGGCAGACGCCAAGCAGCGGTGACGTTGGCTGTGGCCACGAGTGTCACAGTTGTCCTGTTACTACATATTTGAAAGGCCTCTTTCTCTGACCTCATTCCTTTCCGCACATTGTCTGGGTCTGACCCTCCTCATTCGGACAAAGGGAACCCACCCCAAGGGACATTAATCCCGAGGGGGCCATGACGTCTCACCCAATCTGTGTCTGTTAGCAGCGGAGATCCAGGACAACGTGGGCAAGAAGATGGGGATGACCATTTTTGTTGGGAAAAAAAAAGTGACTTTTAATCTTGTTTAAAACTGGAGGGGGATGCAGGAGACAATGGATTACATGAAGAAAATGGCGTTCTACCTAAGAGATCTCTGGTCTAAACAGTCCGTTTTCTTTTCATTTATGTTATTTGTTTAATGTTTATTTACTTTTGAAAAGACAAAGACAGAGTGCAAGTAGGGGAGAAACAGACAGACAGACAGACAGACAGAGCATGAGCTGGGGAGCATCAGAGAGAGAGGGACAAACAGAATCTGAAGCGGGATCCAGGCTCCAAGCTGTCAGCACAGAGTCCGATGCGGGGCTGGAACCCTTGAACTCGGAGATCATGACCTGAGCTGCGGTCTGATGCCTAACAGACTAAGCCTCCCAGGTACCCCCTAAATAGAGTCCGTTTTGAAACCTCATTCTCTGACAAGGTCAGTGTCCAAAGCTAGCACGTGCTCTGAGCTCCTTCACACGCCTAGTTCATTTGTGTGTGCTTTCCGAACCGTTTTTAATCAAGTTATTGATCACCGCTCTAGCCAGCCATGTCTCTTGCTCAGCTTTCGGGTCTGTTCTTGCGAGATCATGCAGATACTTTGCCATAACGGATCCCCGTGTGCAGGAGACTAAACCCATAGAGAAGGAAGAACACGGTCCAGGGGGAGCAGCAGTGGCACCATCGGGCTCCTCTCGGGGCGCTCATCGGCAGCGTTGGTCTCCCCTGGTACCTGAGGTGCCCTGGCTTTTGCAGCATTCGTGGTGAAGACAGAAAATGCAGTCACGAGGCAGAGATATTTGTAGGGAAAATCACAATCCGATAGCAAGTTGTTAACTAAGTAGCACTTCACAGTGTTTGCCCACTTAACAGTAGGCGAGTGTCATATGGAATCATCCTGACTTACTTCCTAAAATACATGAACTGTTACATAGCTTCTAACCAATCACTGTAGCCTTTTCTATTCTAGCAAGAAGTCTGTTCTCTCCCTTCTGGCTGCCCATCTTCCCTGAATTTCTAAGAGCACTGAGAGCTTATGCAAAACCTATGCGAGTCATCCGTTCACACCTAGAGAGAGAACACCGAGGAACTGTCACCTCATTTATGACTTTGCCTCTTGTATTTGAGCAACGTTATCGACAGCTGCCTTGAGACCTCGGAAATGCAGGCCCACATGCATTTTCCTGATTATTGGTGGAAGAAGATCAATCCTTCTCCAACATGGTCAAATTGGATGAACACACAATCGAGCCATGCGTGGGTCCCAGTGGCTCCAGTTCTGGGTGACTCATTTCCAACTCACAGTCAGGCCAAGAGGCCCGAGTAAAGATGGAACTTAGATACTGTTCAGTCGTAGATCTTGGGCTTTCATGTCCCCTCCCAACATGGAGCGCCCCACCCTGGAATTCTCCAGAATCTCCACTTCTTATTTTAAAATTTTATTTTTTATTTATTTTTCAGCCTTTCCAGTTTTTAAACCATCAAAGCACAAAATATGAATGATATTCTCTTTTCAAGGACAAGAGGCTACGGCCAATGTTCAGTTGGGAAGTCATCCTGGGAGATTTCATTTGACCCTAAGCTTTTCCTCCTGAAGGAAATGGACACGAACCGGTGACTTTGCTTCCTGAACATGGTTTCCCGAGTGTTCTGTCCTATTGAAATCAGGGATGTCAAGAGGAATCACAACACCACGCTCAGGAGAGAGAGAGAGAGCACATACATTGTAAGCGCAGTGTGGTGACAGAGCGGCGCAGATCTCATATAAAGAGCTCAAAGGTACTGGACGATCACCTCAGGCACTGTTCACACGTGTTGGGTAGAAAGGGCTAGTTGCAAGCTTTTGTCTGATGAAACATTCTACAAGATGGACAGAAAAGTTCTTCGAGCTGTCCTTCTCACTCAAGGGCATGAACGAGGTGCAGAGACAAGCAAGTCATTACAGCTTCTTCGTGTTTTTTCAGGAGAAAAAAAAAGAATCTGGCACCAGCCAACTCAGGAGAGTCTATTTTGTGCCATCTTCCCATGTTCCCATCTTTTCACTCCATGTTGGCACCCTGGTCAGTGAGCCTGACCGCGGAGGGAGTGTGCACCTCACAGAGACTCGGCCAACACTAAGAATCGCTGTGTCCAGTGAGCAGGTCATAAAACATGTGCCCGCTTATTATCCCCTACACGGCAAAACGATTTAGAGCTATGCAGGCTGGGCGAGGTGTGGTCAAGAAGGGGTAAGAGCAGGAGCTTAAGGAAAAGTGTCTTCACCCGGTGAACACCGTCACAGCATTGAAGGTTTTAGGCATAGTGGCAGAAGACTGTGTAAAGTCACTGTAATTGGACGGAAAGAAAATCAAGAGATACCGGAAGACTCTAATTAGTTTAATTAAAGAGATTGTGTCACAATATTATCCCCAAAAGAATATTTTAAAAAATTTAATGTTTATTCATTTTTGAAAGACAGGGAGAGACAGAGTGTGAGCAGGGGAAGGGCAGAGAAAAAGGGAGACACAGAATCCAAACCAGGCTCCAGGCTCTGAGCTGTCAGCACAGAGCCTGATGGGGGGCTTAAACCCATGAATCGCGAGATCACGACCTGAGCTGAAGTTGGACGCTTAACCGATTGAGTCACGCAGGCATCCCCAAAAGAACATTTTTTTAATTAATTAATTTATTTCTTATTTAAATAATTTACTTTCAAATTGGTTTCCATAGAACACCCAGTGTTCATCCCAACAAGTGCCCTCTTTAATGCCCATCACCCCCTCTCCCCCCTCTCACACCCCCCTCACCCTCAGTTTGTTCTTAGTCTTTGAGAGTCTCTTATGTTTTATCTCCCTCCCTCTCTGTGTCCTTTTTTCCTTTCCCCTCTTCACCTCCCCCATGGTTTTTGCTAAGTCTCTCAAAATCCACCTATGCGTGGAAACATACAGTATCTGTCTTTTTCTGACTGACTTATTTCACTTAACATAATACCCTCCAGTTCCATCCATGTTGCTACACATGGCCAGATTTCATTTTTTCTCATTGCCACGTAGTAGTCCATTGTATATATGTGCCACATCTTCATTATCCACTCGTCAGTTGATGGGCACTTGGTCTCTTTCCACGATTTGGCTATTGTCGAAAGTGCTGCTGTGAACATCGGGGTACATGTGCTCCTATGCATCAGCATTCCTGTGTCTCTTGGGTAGATTCCTAGCAGTGCTGTTGCTGGATCATAGGGTAGCTCTATTTTCATTTTTTTGAGGAACCTCCACATCGTTTTCCAGAGCGGCTGCACCAGTCTGCATTCCCGAAAGAACCTTTTTTAAAAGACAGTTTTAGACATAGCAAACACTTATTTTAATGCATAATTTCTCAACTTTGAACATATTGCTAATATTCTAAATAAAATTTCTAAATAAAAAACTGCCTTAGACAAGGTTGTTAAAATATATAAATGTTTGATAATACTTGATAATACTTGATAATATTTAATAATTAAATTAAGTGGTTCATATAGTACTTAGAGTCAATTTTAAGAAAGTAAGAGTTATTAAAAACAAACAAAACCATCAGAGTGTCCAGATTCGAAAATGTATGGAATATAAATGGCTAAAAATACCTCCTGTAATATAAGAAACAGGTAATGGTTCTCTCTATGTTGCAATAATGTTGCATGTAACGGATATTAAATCTGCCTGTCTACATTATCTCGCAGCCTTCACTAAATCCCAGTGGTAACTGATCATAGGTCTGCAGGTAAAACTAAGTTCAACAGAGTCTGAATTCACTAAGGGCACCAGACAGTATAATTTGGTATAAATCTATCTCCCGAGGCTCCATTTATGAAAGGAACAAGATGACAGTGAACTGTTGGTGATGTTACTTGAAGTCAGTTCAAAAGTCTAGTTTAGGCTTGTAATGAATAAAATAATGTAATACTGTGATTAGCAAGGTTATCTTCACTTATCTGGATAAAATAAATAGGCGATGTCATGGCACAAATACCACCTGAACCATTTGGTTATGGGATATTTAATTTAGTTCAAATTCAAAGTTTTAATCAAATTTTCATTTAGATTTAAATTTGCAGATATTAAATGAAGAAAAGAGTAGGGTAGGTCCTCAAATTTATCAACTCATATATATATATGTATATGAAAATGTCTTGAAAAGTAGACTATAAATAAAACAGACATCAGTAAATAATCAGTGGATTTGAGTAAAGTGAGAGAGAAGATGAAAGACTTACTTGGGGGGAGATACGAGTTTTAGGATAATGACTGTGAAGATTTCGATTAATAGATAAATTGCTAGGAAATTTATAAAGGTCCAAAGTGTATAAATTATAATAACAATTATGAACTTCTATAAACTATAAACTGACTCGAAAAACAAGCATTCTTAAAAGGTAATATGATTATTCAATAAATTGAACAAGAGTTAAAAATCTTCTCTAATAAACACAAAGGGAGTACGGACAGAGGTGAACTCAACTACACCGCTAACCAACTGGGTACAAGCGGCATCTGCACATCTGCTTCATCCAGCAGCAGAATACACATTCTCCTCAAGCTGACCTGGAAAATTCACCAAGATAGGCCATGCTCTGGACCATAACAGACATCTTAACAAGTTTAAAAGAATGCAAGTTATACACTGTCCACTCTTAGATCATGACTGAATTAAACTGTAAGTCAGTAACAGAGCTACCTGGGAAAGGCCAGGATGCATGGACATTAAACAACACACTTCTAACCCTAACCCTACCCTGGGTGGGTTGGTGGGTTAAGCATTGGACTCTCGATTTCAGCTCAGATCATGATCTTGTGGTTTGTGAGTTCGAGCTCCACATTGGGCTCTGTGCTTACAGTGCAGAGCCAGCTTGGAATCCTCTCTCTCCCTCTCTCTGTGCCCCTCCCCTGCTTGCATTCTCTCTATCGTTCAAAATAAATAAACTTGAAATAAATAAATAAATAAATAAATAAATAAATAAATAAATAACTAGCACGTGGGTCAAAGAAGGTGTTTCAAGAGGGTACCTGGGTGGCTTATTTGGTTGAACATCTGACTTCTGATCTCAGCTCCAGTCCTGACCTTGGGGTCATGTGTTTAAGCCCTGCATTGGGTATGGAGCCTATTTAAAAAAAAAAATCAAGAAAAACTTTAAAAATTTTTAACTAAAAAAAAAATGGAAATACAACTTATCAACATAGGTGGGATGCAAGGGAAGCAGTGACTATAGGGAAATGCATAACGTTCAGGGCACATACTAGAAAAGAAGAAAGATCTAAAATCAATAATCTATGTTTTGATTTTAGGAAACTAGACTTAAAAGAGCAAATGAAATCCAAAGAGATAATAATAATTACAGTATAAATCAATGAAATCGGAAATGTGAAATCAATTGAGATAATCAACTAAACCAAAAGCGTACGTAATATTTGAAAAAAATGACAAAATCAGTAAGTCTCCAGTCCAGGCTAACTAGGAAAGAGAGAAGAAGAGGGAGAAGACACAAATTATTAATGTAAGAAATGAAAGAAGGGACATTAGTATAGATCCTACGGAAAAGGAGAATAAAAGAATACCAAGAACAGCTCTTTGCTCACAAATTTGATACTTCAGATGAAATGGACCAATTCTCTGAAAGATACAATTTGCCAAAACTTACACAAGAAGAGAGACAATTTGAACAGGCCTACATTTATTAAAGAAATTGAATCAATAATAAATAACCTTCCAAAAGAGAAAGCACCAAACCCAGGTAATTCTATAGGTGAATTGTGAATTCTATCAAACATTTAAGGAATAAATTATACCTATTTTCTACAATATCTTTCAGAAGATAGAATCCGAGAGAATAATTCCTAACTCATTCTATAAGGCCAGCTTTACCCTAACACCAACACCAGACAAATGTATTACTAGATAAACAAATATATAATATCTCTCACTAACATGGGTCCAAAAATTCTCAATGAAATATTGGAAACTTGAATTAACAATGTATATAAAGAATTATGCCTCATGACCAAGGGGGACTTCTCCCAGGTATGCAAGACTGATTCAACATTAAAAAAATCAATTAATGCAATCCATCATATCAATAAACTAAAGAAGAAAAACAATATGATCATATCAATAGATACAGGAAAATTATTTGACAGAATCCTAAACTCATCTATAATAAAAACTTTCAGTAAACTAAAGTTAGACGATAATTTTTCTGAACTTGATATAAAATGTGTACCAAAACCAAACCAAACAAAAACAAAACAAAAAATACATTATTCTATAGCTAACAGAATAATTAATGGTGAGAAACTCAGAGGTGATATTTTTACTATCTCCATAGTTCTGCCTCTTCCAGAATGTTGTACACTTGGAATCACACAGTACATAGCTTTTTTTTTTTTTTTTAATACTGACTTCTTGGGGCGCCTGGGGGGCTCAGTCGGTTAAGCGGCCGACTTCAGCTCAGGTCATGATCTCACGGTCTGTGAGTTCGAGCCCCGCGTCGGGCTCTCTGCCGACAGCTGGGAGCCTGGAGCCTGCTTCGGATTCTGTGTCTCCCTCTCTCTCTGCCCTTCCTTTGCTCACGCTCCGTCTCTATGTCTCTCAAAAATAAAATAAAAACGTTAAAAAAATAATAAAATAAAATACTGACTTCTTGTACTTAGTAATATGTATTTAAGTTTCTTTCATATCTTTTCAAGACTTGATAGCTCATTCCTCTTTAGCACTAAATAATATCCTATTATATGGACGTACCACAATCGATTTGTCCATTCGTCTAACTGAACCATGTCTTGGTTGCTTTCAAGGTTTGGCAATTATGAATAAAGCTGCTATAAATAATGATGTGCAGGTTTTTGTGTTCACATAAATTTTCAGCTCCCCTGGGTAAGGAACTAAGAGCGCGACAGCTGGGTGGTGTGATAAGAATAGGGTTGGTGTTGTGAGAAGTCACCGAACTGTCTTCTAAAGCCACTGCACCAGGTTGCAATGAGCAATGAGTGGGGAAAAAAAGAGGATTATTTAATAAGTGAAATTAACAACATGATTTGCCATAAAGAAAAAAACATATTGGGATTCCTATATCATATGACATATAAAAATAACTCCAGATAATTCCAGATAGATTAAGAACTTAAGTATTTTAAAAAGGAAATTTTATCCCAACATGTGCCCTGAAAATAAACTATTATAAATTAAAAATAAATAAATAAATAAATAAATAAATAAATATACTCAAAAAAAAAAAAAAAGGAAATTTTAAAATCCTGGTAAAAATATGGGTCAATATCTCTTAGACTTTGAAGTTGGAAAATATTTTTAAACAATATACCAGAACTATTAACTCCAAAGAAAAAGATTTGACTCTAGTAAAAAATACCATAAACAGATTAAAAAAAAAAAAGAGGTTACAATCTTTTTTTACAATAAGCTTTTGCAATATGCACAGCGGATAAGACCTCAGAATCAAGAATATATGAAGAAGGCTACAAATAGTTGAGAAAATACAAATCAGTTAAAAGTGGGCAAACTATGTGAATAAGCATTTCACAGAAAAAGAAAGCAAATGGCCAAAAAATATATAAAAAGAAGTTTAACATCATTAATGATAGGAAAATAGAAACCAAGACTTAAATGAAATAACCTTTAAACCTGTTTTATTGCTGAAGATTAAGAAGTCTCCAAGAAGATGTTGATTCAGAGAATTTCTTCTACTATGTGACCAATAATTACGGCAATCGGTGCCACTTCTTGGCAGGGGCCCTTGGCGTAGCTTCCTCAGGTTGACCGTTCACATATTTCTCGGCCAACAATCCCTCTTTCAGGAACGCGTCCAAGGGAAACCGTTGCACAAGGGAGGCCCGGGCACGTATGCCCGTAACGGCTCTGTTCAGAGTGGCGGTGACCTGGAGATTACCCAAATACCCATCAGCTGGAGGATAAATAAATAAATCGTGATGTATTCACACAATGGGATATTTGACACCAGTCAAAACCAATTAATGCTTTGGCATCCAACAAAGGGGGTGAATTGAAAGCCCGACACATTCTCGGTCAGTTACTTCTGTGTGTCAGCTTGGTTAGACTATGGGGCCCAGCTGTCTGGTCTTATTGTGAAGACTTGCATTTATTTTGTTTAATATAATTTATCGTCCACCTGGCTAACATACAGCGTGTAAAGTGTGCTCTTGGTTTTTGGGGTAGATTCCTGTCGTTCCTTGCTTACATACAAGCCCATGTGCTCATCCCAACAAGGGCCTTCCTTGTCGCCCATCTCCCATTTTCCCCTCTCCCCCACCTCCCCATCCACCCTCAGTTTGTTCTCTGCATTTAACAGTCTCTTCTGGTTTGCCTCCCACCCTCTCTGTTTGTAACTATTTTTCCCCTTCCCTTCCCCCATGGTCTTCTGTTCAGTTTCTCAAATTGCACACATGAGTGAAAACATATGATATCTGTCTTTCTCCGCTGACTTATTTCACTCAGCATAATACCCTCCAGTTCCATCCACGTTGCTGCAAATGGCAGGATTTCACCTTTTTTCATTACCAAGTAGTATTCCATTGTACGTATAAACCAATCTTTATCCACTCATCAGTTGATGGACATTTAGCATTGAAATCAGTAGACTCTGAGCTCTGAGTAAAGAAAAATGGCTTCCATAATGTGGGCGAGCCTCATCCAATCAGTTGAAGATCTTAAGATCAAAAATAAGTTTCTTTTCAGACTAACTCAGAAACTTTTCTTGAGTTTTCCGCCCTCTGGCCTGCAGAAGGCACACTCATAACTGAATCATCAGTTCTTCTGTGAATTGCCAGTCTGCCCCCTTGCCGTGCAAATTCAGACTTACCAGCCCCCACAGTCTCATGGAAATTCATTAAAATAAATCTCTCTTCTTTCTCTGTCTCTGCCTCTGTTTTCCTGTCTCTCTGGTGCCTAATACAATATAATGGATGCATTTGGCAAAATAGTTTTGAAAAGTAAAAAGAAAACTTAAATATACTTGTAACTATAGGAGTATATAAGGTTGAAATCACATGTTAAGGAAATAGAGTCAGAGAATAATGAACATTAGCGGAAAGTTGGCTGTTGTCAGGGGCACAGGAAGACAGAGGGAAAGAATGGACAGGAGCTGCCAGTTCCACGGAAGGTATTGTCAAAGCCGCACTTGATTTTCAAGAGTGAGTTCATGAGCCTGAGGTATGGTATTAAAAATAATGAACTAAAGAGCCTAGTAAAAGGGAACCGTCACGGACAGCAGAGAGGGTGCCGTCAATCCAAGTTAGCGTGACCCAACCTTCAGCATCCGGGATCCAGTCAAACAGAACCCAGCAGGGAAGGAAGCGTCAGCACCGGCGTCCGTGACTTCCGGCTCCAGGGGGCGGGGGGCGGGAGAGGAAACACGAGGGGCGCCCGTGCTGAGAAAGACGCACTTTTCAGCTGTTCAGCTCCTTTCTCAAACCTGTCCGTTGGGTAGGCCGAAGCGCGGGGAACCCTCCCCGCCTCGGCTGCGCTCCGGGGTCACCCGGGGAGCAGGAGGGCCCGGCGTCTCATTCCCGCGCGTTCGAATCTCATTGGTCCCGGGTGTAGCTCGGGCATCGACAGAGTTTGAAACCTCGCGTGCGATCCTACGGGGCCGCCGAGGTTGGGACGCCCGCGGGGAGAGGCTGCGCG